>VYYI01000603.1:0-28571 GCA_021029175.1 Bilobella aurantiaca
GCTCTCTGCCACCTTCCCTACAAGCCCCTTGATGAATAGCAAAACCCGTAACTTTTGAATTTACCACCCGGGAAAAGATACCAGGCAATGATGAATAGGCTTCCTGATGAGAAGGCGAGGGTGTTCTGAACAGATTTGAACGTCAGAAGGGGTCAAAGTGAATTATGAAGGGTAGCCTTCCTTATTCCTATTTTGAAAGACGTAACGGAGTCTCGCCGAAATCATTCTTCCTTGATCAGAACCTCCTTTTGAGGTATAATAGTTTTAAGGGAGGAAAGGGGCCTGGACAAAAGAGACCCTTTGAAAGCCTTGACGAATAGGAGAAGGAAGGGGTCCTTGTGATGCCTTGACGGTTACGCAGGACTCTAACAAACACAATTCAACAAATCTCATTCGAGGTCAACGAAACAAAGAGGAAGATTAGAAGACTCCATGCTCTCCACCTGCTCTCACCCATACACCGCTCATTTTTGCGCCTTCTACTTTTCTATCCATGTTTGCAAATTGTATATAAGATTTTGTTATTTTAGAGTACCGATTCCCATCGCAGATATATCTTTTTTTTTTATTGATTTAAAGCGTTCAAACGCTTTTTGAAGTAAATATGTTTCAGAAAATTAGACCCGACCCAAGTGGTGATCGGGAAACAGGTTCTGAAAGTGCTGAATCAGCTTTTTGTTCGTTTTTAAACGTACTAGAAAATATGTTAAACACTTCGTTTCTTACTCTTGTTTTGAATGGTTTTTGAACATCATTAATCTACAGCACTAAACATTTTTCCATTGATCTACTTGCCATTAATTTCGGTTCATCACGAAGGGTGTGTTCTTCGTGACTTCGTTGACAAAAAATGACTGCTTTTAGGAAATTCAAGAGCCCAAATGTGCCAAGTATTTTTTGTATTGTCACCAGAAAGCATTCCCCATTTTTGATTTCCGACGACTGAAAGGGAGAGCCCTTTCGAATTAATATTCTGGGAAGTAAAGGGCCTATGGTTGATGCAATAAAAATGACTGTTGCGACCAAAGTCTAATTCCCGCGGTGCTCGTAAGTCATCAATGAAGCAGTTGACAGGCTTATACTTCCAGCCACTTTTCTGGAATAATTTGGAATTTGGTGTGGACAGGGGGCTACGAAACTTTTTTTTTTTTTGAAAATCGAGAGCATAATCGCGTGCCCCACGCCGAATAAATCATGTTCCTTTTGTTCCCTTCAAAAAGAGAAAAAGAAGCGTAGCCAATCCTTTAACTGTTCCAATAAAAAGCGATTTATCTTTTCAGAGGTTCCAGTGCTCCTTTCACCCGTATCTCTTTTAGTTGATATTCCTGTATGTTATTCGTAGACAAAAAAATCAAACTTAAATTCGCCTCTTGAGGATTGATCACGGATTAATGTTTGTGGGTTTAATTGTCTGGAAACATCGTTCTCAATAGTACTTCATCGTGTTTCAGGAGTGACGAGTGATTCATAGAATTTTGAATTTAAAATAGACGAAGGTGATGTTTCTTTTCGAGATAGGCTTTACTTATGACTTCGTGCATTAGGTCCCATCTCCTGTTGAATACAAAATGCTGGGTTATGCTTTTGGAAAGGGAGTCTTGGAGCGGTCAAGGTCATTTGAATGGATTCCATTTTGATGGGTTCCTTAACTCCATCCGTCTCCACAGAATGATAATGGGAAGGAGTAATTAGGAAAGGTATCATTTCAAATCACGACTTTCTGTCATGACTACTAAATCAAACCTAATCTTCCAGAATTTCTTATGCCGAGCGATCCGTCCTCCGTTGAACCATTGTGACGCTTTACTGCCCTAAATCCTTGAATTAGTTGATCTTTGACTCGAGCAAGGTCTTTCAAAAAGGGTGTTTCGAATCCTTCCCTTTAGTGCATGTTCAGAACATGATAGTCATACGCTGAAAACGATTCCTTTGATCTCTCAACTTTATTTACAAAATGATTTGATCCTTATTGGAGACCAAGGAGCTCTTATTTGCTTTGACCGAAGGGAAAACTTCACCATTTCTATTGTTGAGGAGGGTCAACTGCGTCTGGAAATGTATCTGCCTCTTCTGATAATAAGGAAATCAAGATTCAATAGAATGGATGAGGTCCCTTTCACGAGCGTTGGAGACTTAAGTGTCCATACTTTGAAGTACTCACTCCTTGTCTTGGATCCAGCGTCTCTTTTATTGCATTGTTTTGATAAATGTGCCCTTGACCAACTTCCGCTCCCTTCTTGAGCAAATACACATTGTCAACCCCAAAGTCCACCCCTTGAAGGGCCACATGCACTTGATCCCCTCATGTATGGAGGAAGGGAAATTTGACATGACATTTGAGGATAAGCGCTGAGCGAAGTTCGTTGTTGAATTAATTGGGAAAGAGCCTTAGCCTGTCCAAGTCCAAGGTGTTCCCTGTGGGATCAATCATCGCTCCCGCCCTTTGTTCATCTTTGGACTGACCACCCCATCGCCCCTGCCTAACTGCATGTCTCCAAAGTGAAACCTGAGTAATTTATTGATAAGTGAAGGGGCTCGCTCTGACCCTACGGCCACAACGCTTTTCTAGCCTCCGTCCACGGTTTCAGCGTCACATCGCTTGAGAAGGGTGGCCCATCGATTTGGCAGCTAAAGAAAGAGGGGAGAGGAATCCTGAGGGAGAAAGTGCTTTTCACTTTCTCCAGCTACCTCCTCAAAGTCTTCTTTTGTCTTTCAATACAAGTATTTGTCATACGCCAAGTATTAAGATACACCTGCTCATTTGTTAGTTGACATTTGAATTTTCTTTAAAACGATTTGTCTTAAAATAAGATTAAAATGTTCCCTCAAAATTCAAATGCTCGCTCGAGCGAACATTTGAATCTTATTTTGAGACAAAATCGTTTTAAAGAAAATTCAAATGTCCGCTAACAAATGAGCAGGTGTAGCAACCCTTGATAAAAAAAAATGCTGAAATCTCGAACCCTATACAGTTTAGGTGCGTTAGCTAGAACATTTTGAAAAACACTCAGCAAAATGATCATTGTCACAAAGTTCTCGTAGATGCTACGGAAACTTATTATTTAGACCCGAGTAAAATTGAGGACTCGAGTAGTTTGCTGGAAAGAATGTTTTAACTGAAACCTATTCATCGCATATTTTACGACACAATTTAATTTTTTTAAACTAGCTTCTAGAATAAGTTTTCCTTTGCGTGTTCCCATGTTAGTCGAGCACATTCGGTTAAATTATCAGAAACGACTACAGTATCCCAGAAAACTTTATTAGTTTGTAAAAATTAATTGATTGAGTGAAACTAGAAGGTCACTGGTACTGATTGTGACTAAAAGTATTCAGAATATGCAGATGCTGAGGACGGAAGAACAGTAGACATTTGAAGCTGAGTAAGTAATAGGACTGGTGTGTACGTCTTATAAAAATTACGTCCAAAATAATGCTTTCTGGAGCTAGTGAAGATGTTGTTTTTGGATTTGGAGAAAGTGGTGAAAGTGGACTCTTCTGCGAGAGGAAGGAGGGATGGAGATTTTGTTGGGGAAGGGTAGTTTTCTTTTCCTTCCTCCTCTGGTTGGGAGGATGCTGTGGAGGCTTTGGAGGGAGGAACGGTAAAAAGCTGGTGAAAAGGGTGGTAGTCCCTTTAGTTCGTCTGCAGAAAGGGGCATTTCGCTTCGATAAACACTGGAAGCCCTTCCTCAGCTTAAAAACATCTTTTCCCAAGTCTCCCCACCCTTGACAAGCAGGAAGAAAAGGGCTGGGGTGGGGACTACGGGAGAGACGCAAATACAAAGAATCCCCACAAAACTGGGGAGAAAAAGGGGATCTGGGGATACAAAAACACTTTTGGGATTTTCTTCCTCATCTTCCCTTCCAGGTTGCAACAGCACTGCACTTTCCGCATATACCACACAACTTCCCTGCCTTCTCGGGACGCACGGGTTGCATCGCCCTTTTTATTTATTTTTTTTTGGAAAATTCCTATATTTTTATTTTACTAGTCAGTCGTTGAGATGGTAGTGACTTAGACAGACTGGACAGAGATCTCTCCTCACTTTCACTCAATTCAGAATCTCACGCCTCAACTCTATGCACTAGTTTCTATTTATTTACACGTGTCTTTCCCGGTGATTCCTAAACTCTAAAATTAATTGAAAATAGTCATGAATAATTTGTGATTTACAATACTTGAGATAAACGTGGTTTACTGTTCAACATTTTCTAAATGGACTAAGCATCCCTGCTTTTGGAATTTTGGAATCAACTTTCTCTCAACTGTTGGATCCGCTCAACTTTCCGGTGAGTCATAAGTCTATAGTCCCTTGAGTTTCACTTTCATTGAAAGTATAAGGAGTGCTTAGAAATGTAGATTTTGTGAAGGTCAAGGGTCAGTAGCCTGGAGGAAATAGTATTTGAAGATGGAGGTTTAAGGGCGAGGGAGCATAATAAAACAAGGTCCTTTAAGGGCTCTAGAAGGGAGACAAGAAGCCGGATCTTTCCTTAATTGTTGAGATTTCTTGCAACCCTTGGACGTTGGGCTCTTTCCATCGAGAATTTGTTGAAGGCTTTCAAGGGAACGGGTACTTTGTGGGCTTATTTCAGCATAAAACCCTGCACAGAGATTTCCAATTTCAAAAAGCCCTTTTCCTGGAAGAAAAGAATGGGTTTGATTTTTTTGCCAAAAGGACCCTTTTTGGGATGAAGGCCTTGGAAATTAAAAACCAAAGACTTTACCTGAAGTTGCAGAGATGCAAAGGACGAAGGGACCTTGATCTTCAAAGCTACTCCTCCTAAGTCCCTTCGAGATGAAGGAATGATATTTGGATTTTACGCATTTTACCTCCTTTGGCATAAAAGCAAGAAAGTTATGAAAGGAAGTACCCAATCAGGGATGCAAGAAAATAAACTTGCGCCCTGGCCCTGTACAGTGAAAAAAATTTGAAAGTTTGGAACGACGGAAGTCAAAGGATGTTACATTCACTTACATAAAAAAAAGTAATAGCTTTTTCTATGAATGAAATAATTACTCACTCACACTTGACAAATTATAGTACTAATTACTAAAAGTATATTAAAATCAAGGGGATCATTTTCATTCAAAACAGAGTTGTACTACTACTGCGTGTTTTGGAATTTAATTTCAGTTATGTAATCATTTAAAATTCTTTTAAGATTCTATTGATACGGTTCAAGCAGGTCTTAATGAAACTTATAGCACATTTGAAACGTTTGTAATCAGTCTGTTTACCAAAATATAATAAACCATCATAGTTCATAGTTTCAAAATTTTCTAATTAGCCCATCAAAAGTATTTCCTTGATTCAATGCTGAGATTGACTGCTGAATTCTTTTAGACTCGAGGAAGATTTTTGTTGGTGCTAATCAGGGCGGATCAGGTACACATCTCTGAATGAAGGAATTGCGCGAGGAAGATAGGAAAAGTAAGAAAAACGGTAGCAAGTCGAGTCGCGGCGGGGCAGGAGAGGTTCAAAAGCAAATGGCCGCTGAAAAACTGATGCGGGAGCAAGAACGGCGTGAACTGCATCATATGGTAACCTCCAGCGTTCCGTCACCGCCCTTCAATGGCCTTTCCATTCTCAATCCAGCCACACTCTCCGTCTTCGCAAGTGCCCACGCCCATCTCTTCGCCAGCTACGCCGCCGCAAATCCCGACGCTCGATTCCAAATTCCAATTCCACTCTCAATCGTTTCAAATTCCGGACAACAAATCTACCAGAATCAGCCCACCCCACCGCCGCAACGTGACATAATCAGCTGGGTCACTGATCAAAAGGACAAGAGCAAGAAGAAAACGCGCGGATCCCAATGGGACAAATCCAATTCTGTCGACAACATCTCAGCCGTGAGCAATAGAAAGAAGGAAAAATTGAATGAAAATGGATCCTTCAACTGTGGATCTATCATGTCGGAAAATCCAGTCAAAATCCAGAATCTGAATAATAACAATAATCACGACAACTTGAACAAGGACCAATCAAACCAAGCACCTCGGGATAAACAATTCACGTGCCAAGTTTGCAATAGAGGCTTTGGCTACAAGCGTAAGGGCTCATTTTTCTAAATCCAAATAGATTTCTACTTTCTCTTGAGTGCCTCACTTGAAAATGTATCCTAAAATGAAATAGGCTTAAAACGAGGGTCAACTTGATGCTTTAGAAATTGGATAAATCACTTTCCTATACTCTCAGTTTCCAAATCACTTCATTCTGTTTGAATAGATGTTCTTCAAAATCATCAGCGTACGCATACTGGTGAAAAGCCGTTCGAGTGCAGCATCTGCCAGAAAAAGTTCACTAGGGATCACCACTTGAAGACGCATATGCGGCTCCACACAGGGGAGAAGCCTTACCAGTGCCCTCACTGTGACCGACAATTTGTTCAAGTGGCCAATCTAAGGCGTCACCTCCGCGTTCATACTGGAGAGAAGCCCTATGCCTGTGACCTCTGCAAAAATAAATTTTCAGACTCGAACCAGCTCAAGGCTCATATGTTGATTCACAAGGGCGAGAAGCCCTACGGTTGTCCGACTTGTGAGGGTAGATTCCGTCGACGACATCACTTAATGCATCATAAATGCCTCAAAGATACTGGCTCACCTCCGGACAGGAGCAAACGCGAACGTAAGTCACGTGCGACGCGCAGAATCATTCGCATAGGAACGGTGTCCACGGGAACGGACGACAGAGAAATGGGGTTCCTCCCTGACGTTCCGGAACAGACGCATCCCGAAGATCTCTCGACGCATAGCCTCAATTTCAGCAGTAGCCATTCTAGCTGCTCAGTATCCTCGCCAAGTCCCCCAAGCGGTGAATCCCACGGTTCCGTAGGTTTGTATTCGGTGGGAAGCTCGGAAGGGGCCGAGTACTCAACCGATGATGACGAAATTGCATCTGAAGGCAATACAACGAAGACAGAGTCCGATGACGCTTCGCCAACTACATTTTGAGCACATATTCCAAGCACATTCCACGGATATTAATTTGGTAATTCATACTAGTTATAGTTAATTTGTCAAGTTAAGTTGGAGTTGGTTTCTGAGAAAATGATACGGGTCAAATAGTTTTACGATTACGGGTATTTTTGTTGTGTTGCGTGATACGAATTACCGGTTATTATTATTAAGGAGTCCACAAAAAGAGAAAGTTTCACTTTCTGTGATGTTTTAGTTGTTGGTTTATTATTTAGAAAATAATATGATTATTATAAAACTAAAATCTTGTCCAATTTACGGGTTCGCGTCCTTCACAAGAAGGAATTAGTTACGTACCTTAAAAACAAAACGAAAGTTCCTAACTTACAGAATAAGTGCAACTTTATTATTTGCGTTATTGAAAATATGGAAGTACGAGATGTTGAATTAGTATGATACAAAGAATTGTTCTCAAAATATGCGTCAGGCCAGGCGGATCAATTATTGGAAGCGGGTAGAGTTTTTGCTCACTTTGAAAATCTAAGACTTAATTATTTTGAAAAGAAAAAGAAAAATTGTTCCTGTTCGTATTTTAATCTGTCAACTCAAAAACTTTATGGTGATTATTGACTATTCAAAATAGACAAAAATATGAAACAGAAACTGTTTTACGGGTAAAATTGTCTAGTTGAATAGAAATAAAAGATTTGACAGCTTGAGAAAATGGAATTTGTTTGAGGCCATTGAACAAAGTACCGGTGAGTTCAAGCTCGGTTTATATAAAATTATAAGTGAACTTATAGAAATTAAAAAAGTAGAATAGGAAAACGTCTTTTGAAACATAACCTCCGGTGAATTTGTGAAATAAGGCAAAGTTCGCTTTGACACACAAAGCGTCTGTAAGAGACCCAATTTGATTGACATTTTCTATTTTGACATTTCAAGGTGTCAAGAATCAAAATCCATCGACTTTCCTTTTTGGTTTTAAGGTTTTCAGAGTACAAGAAAATATACTTTTTGAATTTTGAATTTGATTTGATCTTATTCAAAAGTCAGTTTCATTAAATTTCCTCTTCAATTGGTCTTTGACAATCCAAACTTTTATAAAGGTCTTCTTCTCCGTCTACATTTACATTTATGTTTTCAACGGTCCAATTTTGTACAAACTAGATGTGAGAATAGCCTTAGTTTTATACATTATAATTTTGTAATTATTATCAAATGTATTTAGGTAATGTGTTGAGTTGAGACGGGTAACTTGATTTAAGTCTCAAGAGAATCTATTACGGGTATTAGATTGTAATTAATAAGAAACTTAACTACCTCATTTAAACTCCAAACTACCTCAAGGACGCCGGGTCAAAGGTCATTTTATCAAATGTAACGGTAAAACGGGTGTTGCTAGTTGACCTTCAAGGGCACTGCCAACTTTATTAACGACTACCTCACCTAACGATAAAAATTGTACTATATTGTAATAGTATAAAGAAACTTATGTATTTTAATGCTATTTAAGAATAAGTTAAATAAAGAACCTTTTCTCAACAATACTCAATTAAATACAATACTCAACTAACCAATTCCTGGAACTACCTCAATTTATTTTAAAATTATAAAATTTATTTTAGAATAATACGGGTAAATAGTTGTATTGTGCGCTGTTGTTAGTCTAACATCTAATAAAATCTAATTTCCTCTTTTAGAAATTATTTAGTTTTTTAGAATAATAATTATTCTAAACAATAATAATTATTATTATTATTTTCTCTGTTAGTTTCCTCTTCACTTTTTTGTATGAAAAAAAAACTAATAAATTCGTACTGCCTATTCATTAATTTAACATCTTGTTTGTAAATCATTATTATGATTACGATTTATTTCTTGAAAACACACCAGACATTACGTATTAAACATTCACAAAATGAGAAAAAGAAGTTGGAAGATCGCTTATGTTCACATTTCAGTGCAATAAGTTGGAAGGTAGTTTAGGTAGCTAACGGAAATTTTACAGCGGTCCTTGGATATTCCTTTAAAATTTAACTGTTTTAAGCATAAATTAAGTAATTGTAATCAATTAATCTAAATTTGAGCCGCTTCCAAATGTTAAATATGGAAGCTTCCATATTTTTCTGTGCTGCTGCAGAGACATCCCTTGACGAAAAGGTTGCAACTGAAAAGAAAATAGAGCACATTTTGCATGAAGCGCTAATTTTGAACAGAGCAAGTTTTTACTGCTGTTGACTTTTGCGGAAAGGGAAAGTTTAGTGAGAGGTCAACAGCCGGTGCACCGGTTTCGTGTGTTATTTTCCTAATTAATTGTTAATTGGTGTGATAAGAGCAGTCTAGAAATGCCCAAAGTACGTGATAAGTCCCAAGATGAGGTCTCTACTATAACGAGGATTGCAATTGTAAACTCCGATAAATGTAAGCCAAAGCGATGTCGACAAGAATGCAAGAAGAGCTGCCCGGTGGTTCGTATGGGTAAATTGTGTATCGAGGTCGCGCCGGTGGACAAGATTGCTAAAATTTCCGAAGAATTATGTATTGGATGCGGTATATGCGTGAAGGTAAGATCCATGCAGTGTTCTGGTGTGAGTTTTTTTTTAATTTAAAACGAAAGTAGATTTTGGTTTATTTTCACAGAAATGTCCTTTTGAAGCTATTACTATCATCAATCTTCCTAGTAATTTGGCCAAGGATACGACGCATCGATATTCTCAGAATGCGTTCAAACTCCATCGTCTTCCAACGCCAAGACCTGGGGAAGTATTGGGGCTCGTTGGAACGAATGGAATTGGAAAGTCCACAGCGCTCAAAATTTTAGCCGGAAAACTAAAACCCAATTTAGGAAGATTTACTGTAAGCATTGTAAAGACAATTAATGCTCTCAGTTTTTATGTAGTTGTTTTAAGTGTTAAATGTTAATCCAGGATGCTCCGGATTGGACAGAAATTTTATCATACTTCCGCGGTTCCGAATTACAAAATTATTTTACAAAGATTTTAGAGGATGATTTAAAGGCGCTTATCAAACCGCAGTATGTGGATCAAATTCCAAAGGCCGTCAAAGGAATTGTTAGTGAAATGTTACAGAAGAAAGCGGAAGCGGACAATACGGACCAAATTAGGGACTCGCTGGGTTTGCTACTTATTTAAAAAGAAAATTAAAACTACCCTTCTTATGGTTCACTCCTTTGATTCGCATTATTGCTGACATTATAAGTTTAGGCTTGCCTATCTATTGGCGAATGCTGATTTCGTAATATGTTTTTAGAGCTGAGAGAAGTATCGGACAGAAATATCGGAGATTTATCGGGAGGAGAGTTGCAACGTTTTGCTATTGCAATGGTATGCGTTCAACGTGCTGATGTATTTATGTTTGACGAACCTTCCAGCTACTTGGATGTAAAGCAGCGTCTTAATGCCGCTACAACAATACGGTCCCTCCTTGGACCAGACAAGTAAGTTAATCAGGCAACGAATTGAAATCTGCCCGGAGTTCGTAAAAATTAATCTCATTTAGCTTGACATTACCTCAATACAAATACTCAAAAACATATTTGTATTTATATTTTATATTGAATAGATATGTGATCGTGGTTGAGCACGATTTGTCGGTACTGGACTACTTGTCTGATTTTATATGTTGCTTGTACGGTGTCCCAGGAGCTTACGGCGTTGTTACCATGCCTTTCTCCGTTCGGGAAGGTATTATATTCAAACCTTGAATAATTAATTTCGCAATAATCTAAATTATAAACTACTTACAGGAATAAACATTTTTCTGGATGGGTTTGTGCCTACGGAAAATCTAAGATTTCGCGAGGAATCGTTGGTATTCAAAGTATCAGAATCAGCCACGGAAGAAGAAATTAAGAGAATGAGTCGCTATGAGTTTCCTCATATGGTCAAAACTATGGGCAAATTTAGGCTTGAAATCATGGGTGGACAATTTACTGACTCGGAAATTTTGGTAATGTTGGGTGAAAATGGTACTGGAAAGACAACTTTTATTAGAATGCTTGCTGGGAAACTCGCTCCGGATGATTCGTCTTGTGAGTTTCTACCTAAATAACAAACTAAAACTATCTGTCATTTTAATTGCACCCTACTAGTATAGTAAGTAAAGTCGGAGTTTCCATGCTTATTGCTAACGTTCGACTGGAATGCCTTGTTTAGGTGAAGTTCCGGTTCTCAATGTCAGCTACAAACCACAGAAAATTAGCCCCAAGTCTGTCGGGACTGTCCGTCAATTGCTGCACGAAAAGATTCGAGACGCTTACATCCATCCCCAGGTATTTTTCCTACTTGAGTTAATATTTGTTGGTATTAAGTTTTATTGTAAAATATTTTTCCAATTTTCAGTTTGTTACTGATGTAATGAAACCACTAAGGATCGAAGAGGTTTTTGACAATGAAGTCCAAACACTGTCTGGTGGTGAACTTCAACGTGTAGCCCTGGCCCTGTGTTTGGGTAAACCAGCCGACGTTTATTTGATAGATGAGCCTTCTGCCTACCTAGATTCTGAGCAGCGTCTTGTAGCGGCCAAGGTTATAAAGCGGTGAGGTTTTGAATAGTCATTGGTGAAAATGTGTTTTCCAAAGTTAACTTTGTATTTATTACCCTCTTTAGATTCATACTCCACGCAAAGAAAACTGGTTTCGTCGTAGAACACGATTTCATCATGGCGACTTACCTGGCAGACCGTGTTATAGTGTTCGAAGGGCAACCTTCCGTGTCAAGTATTGCCAATCCTCCGCAGAACCTTCTCATTGGGATGAATAAATTCTTGGAGCTACTTGGAATTACATTCCGACGGGACCCAAACAATTATCGACCCAGAATCAACAAGTTGGAGTCTGTGAAAGACATGGAACAAAAGAGGGCAGGACAATACTTCTTTTTGGAAGATTAGGATAATTCTGAACATCCGTGAGTCGTCGTTCTCCGGTTTGTCTGCTAATTTTTCTACTAAGGATGGAATTCAGCGGCGACAATTTCTAGAATTCGATTTCGATAACCTTCCTGTTGATCCCTAAAACTGTTTCAATGTGTGTTGATTTAAAATTAAGACAACGCAAGGGATTAATTGGTATTGGTTGAACCAAGCTTATATTATTCTGTTTAAGAAAAAGCAAACAATAAAAAAGAAAAAACTCATTACACGTTACTTGCGAACTTAGGTTTTTTGACATCTCTGTCGTGTTGGACGATGCTTTCTCCCAAATCTGCAACGTGGAGAAAGTGTAATGGAGAAGCTGATGGAGTAACTCATCAGCTATTTTAGAATAGCCATAAGTTAATTCGAGGTTATTAGGACTATTAAGTATTCCGTTTAAAGCTTAACTTGTGTTTACCAAACGTCTTTCCGGAAATCGCATTAATCATTAATCGGTTAACAAATTATCCAAAGGTACATAGAAACGGTCCAGGGTTTGAATTTGAATGAATCTTGAAATTTAGCAATAAAAAACTTTCAATTTAACTCAATTTCAATATCTTAATTAAGCATATTAATTAAAATAGGCTTTCACAATAAATAGTTTTCGAAATCGAAGGACTTTACTGTTTGCTTAAATTGGTGATAAAGTGTTAATGTTTTTAAATGGTAGGAAGATGGTAATCAACACAGGAGACATTTTCAACTTATGTTGTTTAATGGCGGAGCAGAGGAATCTTGACGTTTGCGTCACTGAAGCAGCCAAGGCGGGGCTCATCACCGGAGGAGTGACATTTGTCTCCGCCTTGGTCCTTGGGCCACTGGCAATCGTTCCCGGTAACTCGACCGATAATTAACCAATTATTGGTAGTGATTGTGGTGGTGATTAATGCGTTTCCGTCATTTAAATCCTTGAACCTCTCTTGCAGCGGCTGCCGTAGGAGGGCTAGTAGCACACAAAATATCCAGGCAGTACGTACCTCTCTATAAAATCCTGTCGGAAATGCCCGATACAGAAAAAGAGAAATTCTGTGATCATATTCGAAATATTGTTGCGCAACTGGAAATCACTGACGGTTTGGCCCTACTTGCCGTCGCTACCACTCCGGACTCTGCCACTTACGGTAGAATCCTTACGGGCATGGGCACATACTTCCGTCAACAGTGGTGATTCAACACATTATTACACATCATGATATCATTATAAAGCAAAGACGTGTCGAAACCAAGCCAAATTGTTTAAATCTAATCGTTGGAGAATTAAGTATAGAATTAAGAATTTAATCAAAGACTTTTATAAACATCTAAACTATTGACTAGTTTAAATTGTTGTTACAAAAAGTAAATGCCTAAGTATATCGAAAGTATTGGTCCCTTAACCACCTTGAAGTCAGGAATGAAGGTGCAAAAATAGTTTCAGTCCCCTTTCCGTAGAAGCTTCCAAGCTCCGATTTTATAACGGATCCATATTAGAATTAAATCGCTCCCCATTTGTAACCAACTCCAAACTGGCGTCAATTTAGAACCTGGACGAGCATTATGAATTAAACTTCTAACAAACTAAATTTCCAAAAGGCAAAAAAATAGGCCAACCTACCTTCAATTTCAGTCCAATAAACAGCAACTTCGTCTGTTGGAATTCGCAAAGTTTCGGCAATATACAATAGTTCTACGTCGAAAGCCCTACAATGTCATTTAAAACATGGTATGTTAGAACAAATTTAATTAACCACAATTAAGTCAAAAAAAACTTACCAGCGTTCAATATGCAAATTAGGGAAGCATATTCTGGCCGCTGATCGTGAAAACAGTTTAAAACCACATTGAGTATCACGTACACTTCGCACGGTAAACAACCAAACAAGGAAGTGGAAACCACGCATCAGGAACGTTCGGAATAACGATCTGCTAGCAATGGACTCTTGCTCTAGGTGCGCTCTTGAACCACAAATGATGGATGAAAACTTCCAACTTGGTTCGGACGGAACTGGACGTGCTGTTATGAGACATACAAATATTGAGATTGAGAGCCGGAGTTAGAGTTAAGCCTCAAGGAAGGTTTTCTGCAGTTTTATAATATACCTTTGCGGTGAAGCAGTGCAAATGCTGAATGTAATTTGTCCAAATCTGAGAATCTGGTAGCACCATCCGCATCTGCGAAAAGGATAAACTCTCCTCTTGCGCTAAGAACACCCTTGAATAACCATCAAATTTAAACAATTCATTGATTTAGGTGTAATGCTTATACCAATACTTACTAATCGAATAGCACCACCCTTCCCTCGATTCTTCACCAAATGCATCAGCCGACACTTGTCACTTCCATATCTTTCAACGTAGCGCATTACGACATCGGAAGTTCGATCTGAGCTGCCGTCATCCACTACGATTACTTCGTAAGTAAACTTCGGTTCATTGGAGAGACGTCTTTCCAAATAATCGAACGATTCTTCCAACATTGGTGGTACTAAGAAAAATAAAAAGGTTTAGAAAACTGAAAAAAAAAACACCAACAAACAAAGCACGAGGACAGTTCAACGCACATCTGAACTCTTCGCAATACGCTGGAACTACTACTGACAATGACTTGGAAGGCATATCTGACAAGGCAGGAAATGGACACTTCAATCTCGTAGAAGGATCTTCGAAGTATTTTTCGTCATCGTAGCGAACGAATTGTGGGAAGGGCTTCGTAATCATTAGTAAAATGCAACAAATCTGCACAGAAAAAGGAATACGTTTGGTTTTAAGTGCCTTTAGGGGAATAGCAATAATTGAATTATTATTCTGTTTCTTACCCCTATTATCAGTACGACAATGATGGAACAAATTAATGCGGCCACTAACGATATCATAGCTACTTTTCTGTTGCCTTATTTTGTAAACACAATGCAGGGAAGCAGATTAACGATTATCAACGGGCCCAAATCTACAGAAAAGAGAAAACATCATCTTCAGATTAACTTTGAAAGCCTCAACAATGATAATTGATCTTAATAAAATTCTTAGTACTTGTGGCCTAGAGGGATTTAAGGCAGAAAACCTGAAATCCAGAAATTGTTCAATCCCCGAATCGACCAACCGTGAGTAAAATACACACAACAGCAACAGCTGCTGGTGTCACACGCTGTGACAGTCTTTTATAAAAAAAAAAAACTGCCGGCCACGCGTTACTTTAATTAAGAATTTTGAAAATGGTATTAAAGTTTTTTTGTCCCCAAATTATAATTGTTAGCTAATTTGAAGCGAATTTAGTTGAAGCAATTTTGAAAAGACTGCTCTGCAAAAGAAGGGTAGATTCTGGACAACTTTACATCGCTGCTTAATTTAGAGACAACTGCTAAAGAGCATAGGGCGAAGTTGAAGTACTGTAATTTGCCTTTCAAAGTCGTTATTTGTTACTTCTAATTAGCTCTAATTAGGCATAAAAACCAGGTAGTGCTTAAAATAGATTCATGCAGCAACTATGCCTCATTCAGTTTCCTTGGATGATGCTTCCAATATTCATTTGAATACTCCATGGTCATTTCTTGATCGGTTGCGTTGCGATTTGCAAATGCTTGAGTCTAATTTCTTTTTTTTTTGATAAATCGTAAAACCAATCAAAGCTAGGATTTGGTTCTAGTATCTTCCTAATTAACTGACTTCAATTTTAATTATTTCAATTTAAAACAGCAAGGACAAAAATTATCGCCATCGCCAAACTTGTTTCAGATAGCCCGAAATATTTCGTATTGGGACGATACATGAAGATGAAGAGCTATTTGATTATTTTCGAGAATTTTAATGTTTTTAATAGTTGCTCTTTATTATCAAACTTAATTTGGAGGGAATAAAAATAGAAAGTAGACTTATGATTGGGATTCTGTACTTCAGTGAATTAAGGTGAGGTACGAAGATACTAGCTCCTCCCCTTTCTGAATGTCCCTGACAGCCACTAATGGGATAACTTTAAGTCCCAGAGGATTGTTGACAGCATTTGCCCACACATTTGGAAGATATTTCCAATTCGGGGTAGGTAGCGATTCTGGGTCGGTGGCCGAACTGTTACTGTAAGCCTTTCCGTTTGGCAGTTTTAAATAGCACTCTTGATAGGAGACATTGTTAATGTCAAATCGATCATTGACATACTGACCCACGGCGAGTGGATTTACAGGATGTGGTGATAGCCATGTCATATCGGGAAAGAAGTGGCTAAATTTGTCACGTAAGGCACAACTTCGGAAGACAGACTTTGAAATGCCACGGCTATTTCCATCGAGGAGCAGTCCATCACTGCATCGAAAAACAAAATGATTGCCAATTGATTGAAGAAAGAGAGGTTCATGCGGTTGGTAAATCGTTCCCGGGTATAGCGCTATAGTAGAAATAAAGCAACAATTAATTTGTTTTAATCAGAATCTCGACAATTTATTTGTCCCTCGTCACTTACTCACCAACGATTGTCCCGGCCTTGATCAACCCAGTTTCTACAAACACTCCCGTTCCGGCAATTTGACTCGGGCCAACAGCAATGGAGAATCCCAAATACTTTTGCATTTGTATTTTGTTATTGTGATAAATTTCAATTTGGCTTGACTTAGAACTAGAATCAAAGTAGGTGAATTTAGGCAGGAGCATCGATAAGAACTGCACCAGATCTTGGTCCTCGATCAGCGTATCTTGGTCTTTAGTAATATGACTAATTCGATGCAATTCCGCTGACCCCGCCTTGTCAATTAATGCTTCGGACGCGGCCGTCACCTTTCGAATTTGAACCGTCTGAAATGGTAAGACCCACTCTTATTATTGAACTCTTCTTGAGATTTATTAGTATGCTTTACAAACGTGCTTTTTGATTTTAATTGAAATCCAAAAAGTTACCGACGTGCTCATTCTCGAGTAAGAATAGTAGTGATAGATTTAATGCAAACAAATATTACGGAGTTATAGTTTTCCGTAACTTTAAGTGTGAATGCCATCCATGGGACGAAGCGATACTTGTACTGATTCCATGCTGATTTCAATTTTAAGAAAAACGTAGACAGTGACTTCATTGAAAACTTGAAACAAATCTAACCTAAAGTTTAAGATAATTAACAGAGCTAATAATTAATTAAATTAGATTAAAAAAAAAAGTAAAGAACAAATGTACCCTTTTGTTTTTGTTTAATGAAATGGCTTTCCCGCTTTCCATTTCTAGTCCACTACAACAAGCGTAATTGACGAGCTGACGCTGCTACTGTTTTCCTTTTCGACGTGATATCAGTTTACTCTAGTTATTTAATCGTTAACTTTTAACGGATAACTTCTTTGATGGAACAGAGCGTTAATGTACTTGTTAGCATATTTATTTCCTGTTAAATTAAATCAAAGCATTGTGAGAAGATTTCTTAAATAGTTGATAACCCTATACGACGGACACGTTTGGCTATTACTCTTATACTTATGCGTCACAGGTACACTGGAATTAGGTTAAAAATTAATTAATATTAAGTTAAATCTCTCTGATGGTTAGGTAACTGCGGTGTTGTTGACTCCTCCTCTTCTTGCGTCTTGGGAATTAGTATTTGCAGTTCACTGTTTGGCGTCCTTTGGGATTTACCACTGATTCCTTTGGAGGGTCTTTTCTGGAGAAGGGGGTTGCTGGAGGACTTCGATGATTCTGGAACACCTTTACTTTTGCATTGCTGAGCCTTAAGTGGCGCTGTTTTGGACGGTTTTGATTTCCTCGAGTCTGATTCGTCTGGAACGAACTCTACTTTCACTGAGAAAGGCGGACGATACACGACTTGAATGTTTCGGCGACTCGTCGCTACTTTTGGCGATGTTTGCGACTTTCTGCGAACCTTCTCTCCTTCAGGTGATCGCTGGGCCTTACTGCTTCCAGCACCATTCAATCTATTTTCTCCTTTCTTTGCTACGTGGCGCTTTTCCCCTTTCCTAGAATAAGTATAAAAATGTAAGTGGGATGTGACGACGCATTTTGGAAGAGTTTAAAGCATGCAGTGTTCAGGTTCGTTAGGATAGACAAACCTAAGGTTAGCACCAAATTTGCGTAGAACCCATCACCATGACTCAAAAGTTAGCTGAACCTTTTGGCATTAGGAACTATTGCCCTCTTGACCTCGTGGTTGTGACTGGAGAGGCCAGTCGGGACGCTGGGCCCAGGTGTACTTTCACCTGTATTTGCTATTTGTTCACCCTGGACTTTTCTTTCTGGAACTTCTACTTGTACCTTTCGAGGCCCCTTCCAGAGGGAACGTCTCGATTTTTGTAGATCAGTTCCAGATTTCCGATCCTTTGATTTTTGCTTCGATTGTTTGTGTTTGCTTCGACGCTCGCGAACTTTTTTCTTAAATGGAATCTTCTTTCTGACAGCGGTTGGATGAATGGTGGCTTGTTCTGCCTGAGCATCTTCCAAATATGAACGCTGAATTTGTATTGCCTCCACATTGCTGTGAAGTACAGTTAGCTTGCGCAAACGTTGCTTTCTGGATACTCTCAATGTCAATCCCTAAATGATTAACCAGATCTTTCAATGCCGTAAAGCAAAGAATAAAATAAAACGAAGTCTCTTACCATGAGCAGTATCAGTATGGCAATCAGACCAATAATGACATACCAATGGTTGTCAACCCATTCGGCAATCGTAGCCAAACCTTCGTCCGCAGACAAAAGTTTTCGCAGCGTAGCGAGCGGCCCTGATGGGTCCACCTGGAAATGGAGTAAAAAATTATACAAACCTAATAGAAATACTTGGGAAATCCAGTTTCTAGCTACTTCTCGGCACGAATGGTAGGCATCACAGTATCCAGTGTAGTTTCGGCAGGGAGTTCCTGGTTTGGAAAGGACGCTTGGCATGTCATAGGGACTTTCATTCCAGTCGAAGGAGGAAATGCATTGACTGTCAGGAGAAATACGACAACATACTTCGCAGAGCTTGGTGGACCTTTCAAAGGCGTCCTGTGTGCATTGGCAAGATTCAAGTCCGAAGGCAAGACAAATGGATCCAGTACACTCCTGAAAATAGGAAGAGATAATGCATTTCAGCGATTCAGATGTCATGGCTTAATAAAAACTTACCCCCATGTAACAAACGTGGGAATTTTTATCACAGATTGTCTTATTCGGTTTCAGATGAGAAGCAGGACACTCGGAACGTAAACCGTCGCAGTAAGCAGTATTTCGACAGCCATTGTCATCCCGACATTTGTTGCCGATAGTAAAAGTGCACTGATCGGTGCAGCATGGGCCCTTCGAGGGACTGCATTCTGCATGAGATTTTAAGCGGCACGGTGCCCCACCGGAGTGCCCTGTCCAGGACATGCGTCTCATCGGGTAACAACAGCTTTCTTTGCAATCCTCTTCCCAGCCACAGTCACACTCTTCGCCGTCCTCGACAACGCCGTTCCCACAAATTGACGTTTGAGGTTCTGAAATATTTTTGTAGGTGTAAAGCAAGGGAAGAAACAGAACGTCAAGATTTTTACCTTGAAAGCATCCATAAGTGTCCCTGGCTTTAACGCTTAAAACTGGGTTAATACTTTTGAGGCTGCAAATTGAGAATTTATTGTTGTTTCGACGGTCACCAGCAGTGGCTCGAGCATACATTATGTAGTTGCCCTCGTCTCCACCAGGCGTGCATGATTTGTCATTATCGGGGTCATGGGGTGACCCAAAATTGTGACCTGTTTGAATAAGTGTTTGGTAAAATCAAATACAATAAGATTTATTGTACAACATTGCGAACGCCTTACCAATCTCGTGGGCAAGCGTGACATGGGAAACAGCCGGGGACACAAGTTTGCCGTAATTGAGAAGCGTGATGATTCCAGTATTTAAGCTTTTAATGCCACCCCGGAAGTGGCCTTTTTTCTCACATACTCCGCCGGCATTCTTCAAGTCACCTGTCCAGGCAAGACCTAAAGTACCCCCCTCAAAGTCTCGGTAAGTGAATAAATACGCGAGGCAAAAAGAGTCGTAGTCACCCTCGGAAAACACTTCCAGGAACTTTATAACTTCAAAATGACCATCATAGGGGTACGAGGAGTCCATTGTTCGATTCTTTGTATGAACTTTAATGCGCTTGATCATAAATTGAATATCATCTGGCTTTCCGTCCATGTTGAAGTCAGTTGTTCGGTAAATATCATTAAGGCGCTGAATGTGCCCAGTCATTACGTTGATAGCCGCTTCTTCACTGCCGAATTTGGAAAAGAAGGCATAATCGGCTTGGAGAAACAGCATACAAGTCTTCTTTCGCTGATCAATCAACCATCGCTTCTGTCGACGATGTTGTTGAAGTCGGTGGACCTCACTTTCTATCACATCGCTGACATTATTCTTTCGCTGGATATTAAGTAAGTGGGACTTGCAAGGTGGCGCACCAGTATGAAGCACATCTTGTGCACGATACATTAGGCTCTTTCCACTTTTGTTAGGAAAGTATCTACAAGTTAGCAATTAAAAGTTTTAGACACCTTCCAATATAGGGAGTGAGCTCATCAAGATATTTAAGATCTTAATTTATCTCTAAAGCATTTTATCAATCACCTTTTCGTTGGCTCCACGTAGTACTCCTCCCCATCGCCTGCAACAAGCCTACCTTCGAATGCTCCATCTTTCGATAATACTCCATGGACTCTCGATTTTTGGTCATCTACAAATCGTACAAATCAGTGTAGAGTTTCCAAATTATTGATATATATGGCATCCTAGTCGTCAGCCATATGGACGAACCTTCAACGTGTCCCACAACAGGGATGTCTGAGATCGCTAAAAGTTGGCCATCTGAATTTTCGGCATGAAGTTGGGGATGAAAAATTGTATCATCGGGGATTAAATTTAACCTAAACGCTTTTCCGTGCGAGCGAAATCCTATAGTCATATGATTGTTCGTGGATCTTCGATAACGTTCGTGGCCACGGAGGACTTCTTCGTATTGGACTTTATCAAAATACCTTAAGGAATGCTCTGCCTCTGAAATCGAATCATGGTAAGAAAATTAAGTAGTTATTTTAAACCTTGAAAATTATTTAAACTGAATCTAACCATATTTCGGCTGCGAAAATCCTGCATTTGGCAGTAGCAGAATTGAGAAGCTTAAAATTGTCCAGAGAAGGCGTAGATGAATGTAAGAGATTATGGTCAGGCTGGAAAGGCAGGTTTTGTGGAACTCCATTTTCCAGCATTTGACTAATTTCATCCGACATCTAGAAATGGGATTTAAACGAATCCTAAATCCATCGTCAGGAAGCACTTGACGAGCGATTGCTGTTCCAAAGAAAAACTAGATGAGCACAATCGGATTCTATTTCGATAAAATAGGAAGCTATGGACTTTAGTATCGAATCAATTTAAACTAAAGCATTTTTTACTTAATCCGAAAATACTAACTTCATAGAATTTCCTTTTCTCCGAAAATCCAGATCCAGAGTTGAGCAAAGATTCAGAACATCTGATTATTGATCGATCATCTGTGAGATGCTATGTCACACACAGGGTTGGCGACAGGCGTTTAGAGTTCCTCTACGTTGCCCTAGCCTCAATTTTGGATAATACTGGACAGCTTGTTTTGGAAAATGCTGAGCGCACGTGTCGAGTTCAGAACGTTTAAGTTTTTAGGAGGAATCACAAGGTTATAAGGGTACTTTTGGAGTAATTAGCGTTCTTTCGAAGGATTTTCACCCCTGTGAGAAGAGGAGGGTGAGATGAGAGGGTTGAAAAGGACACTTGGAAAAAAGAGGGTGAAAAAATGGTCCACTCTGCAATTTTGGAGTTATTGAACCATAGAAATCTCAATTGGCAGAAATGGCAAAGGCTATGGAAATTAGATGGGAGGTTGAATTGCCTAAAATGGTTTCTTGATGATCTCTATGCACTCTCTCACAGATGCCTTTTGCAAAGACCTAGTCGCAATAAACCTTAGTCCAAAAATAACAAGACAGAAGATGCTTAGGCAGAGTGGCTCCCTATCCCTGGATTATGGCCAACCTCTTCTAACGTAGGTAAAGGCAGGTGTGATGATGAGGTAATCTTCACAAAAATCTTAGATTGAAATCCGCTACTTGACGCTCCCTACAAACCCGTATTATGGGTTTGAAATAAAGACAAATGAAGACAACTTTGTTTAAGATTTGCAAACGATCGGTACTTTCGTGAAAAACCCCGAAATTATCAATTTATTCGTCATTTTAAAATTTGCCGAAATTACTTTTTTGGTTGCGTATGCCATTTTTTGTTTCCAGCCACCCATTGTTCTACGTTTTTCATTTTTACTATTCGTGGCTCGTATTGATTTCTTTTCTTTTTTCAATTTTTTTTTCAATCAATTCTTCAGCATTATAATAATAAATGTCTCTGATAATTATTACAGTAATTAAATGGGTTAAAATCCTCTCTAAAAATAAGCTAGCAATATTTATAAGCATACAGTGCACTACAATAGATTTATATAATACAGGCAACAAAAATGGAATCGAATGAATCCAAAGCTTGAGAAAACTAGCTTTGCTAATTCCAAGATATAATTTAGACTAATTAAATACCTTCTAAAACAGGATATTTTGTTTACAATTACAATTATGACAATACGTATCACAATATACGTTCCAGCTTTAGCGGAGCTCAATTACCAACTGATCGGCTCTTATTACCCGCTGAAACACAACATCATAGATTTCTAATTTAACAGTACATACAGTACCAGTACAGGAATTTAATGGCTGTTGGGAGGGAATAGGAAGCTACCGCACAGTGAGACATGCAGCATTAGATTATAGTTTGAAAATAAGTTATCAAAAACCGAAAATGGTTTTCTAGAAACTAGAATTGTTATTTTTTTAATTTTAGATACCTCAAATTGCTTACGATGAGAAAAGTGTTAGAAGTATTTTTTTTTTGCGAAAGAGGTAATTAGTAAAGAAGTTAGAACAGAAGTAGAACAGAAATTAAGTTATTCGCTAAATCGTGGTGTCAACACTTGCGGGTGAGGGTTTCTCGCACGATTCCTGTGTCCGGCCCTACCATCTCGTTAGTCGTATTTCCTTCTATCATATACATATAATATATAATACACATACCATGGTATGATGTAATGGTTGTGCTGTGATCGAGAGAATTTAAAGAAAACGCAATTAACTAACAATATAACTATACCACTGTAGTTAATCATTAATAGAACGTTGAATAAAATAAAGGGATATATACAAATGACTTGCCACAAAATAAGAACAATAAAACCAGTTAAGGAATAAATTGTGAGGGCGCGAACTAGTGCTAAAAGAGAAATAGGTAAGTTCAATTTTTGCTTATCTCCTATTTCCAGTTAAGATAGCCCAGACACGTCAACTAAACTTCCATCTCCTCCCTCGTTTCATCATCAGGAGCAATTGGGGCTGACCCATTTTTAAATTCTTCTTTCGAATTTGGAACCCACTTAATATCCAGAATGTGATCCTTGTATACTTTTCCTTTGGAGAAGGCAGCTTCAGCACATTTTCTATTTTCATATGTCATTGTTAAGGACGGTCCTACGTAGTCTGGCTTGTGATAGGGTACGAGGCCATATTGCTAAACAAAATTATTAATTTAATAAAACATAATGTTACAATAAATCCTTTTCTCATTTTTACTTACCGCGAAGTGAGCCATGAGCTCTGGCAGAATACTTGCAGGAAAACCTGTTATCAAAAGTGTAGTGGGCCGACGGTCTACAGTTCGAGAGACACTAAAATGAATTATTAATATGGTTCAGGTTAACCCCCCATGATTTGTCGACCAAGCAACAGTGACACTCGCTTACCCTCCTCCACGTATAAGCTTAAGGCCTCTTCCGGCTGGAGCCCCACGCATTCCACCACGGCCACCTCTACCAAACGGAGCTATAGTGGAATAAGCTTGAGAGCGTAATTCAGCCACCTTCTGCTGCAATGCAATGGTATCTCCGCCTTCTAATTCACTGTTATATAAATCAAGTTCAGCGTCCAGGATATCACGGACAGGCTGAAAAAGAAGTCCGTTTAATGTACACAAAACAACACAACATGATATATTAATTCACAATTATTTGTTAGTTACTTCTTTTGTATTCGGTGGATGGCCATGGCTTTGCAGTGGCATCGGAGCGGGTTGGGGCTTGTTTCGAATTGGCTGTGGAGTTACAAGTTCCATCCCCTTTTTAATTGTCTCTATGCTCTCTTGCAAGGTCTTAATTAATTTCATCAACTCGTCTCTTTCATCCGGTTTCATTCCTTTGTTGCTCTCCAATTTGTGTATCAGCTTCTTCTGCTGCTCGATTTGTTCACTCAACATTATTTGCTTCTTCTTCTGCAAGTCATGCATTAACTTAATCGTTTCCCTCTTTTTCTCCTCATTTGCCCTTTTAAGTTGCTCATGTGCAGCTAACTGTTCTTGGGATTTTTTGATAGCTTCAACGGCCTAACAGAATTATTTTGTTAAAAAAAATAATGCCTTTCTCGACGTAGAATATTACCTGAACTTTCTCTTGAGTAATGTCTCTCTTTTGAGAATGAGGGTTGTAGAAAGTTTTCGTGACATTGAGACCTGAAACGAGAATCCTCTCACTTTCTCCTTCCTTCAATTCGTCTTCAACATTCTCTGCTGTCCCGAGACGGCTTTTAGCGGAGATACGGTGTAAATGCGGGTTTTGCCCGCTTTCATCAGTATCTTCATTTTCCTGTTATAAGTTTATATTATAATAAATAATAAAACCATGACAAATCAAGCCAATAATGGTTAATGTACCTTTTCCTTATTATGCCAGAAAACTCGAATGAAGCGATTGTTTAGTACAGCTTCCGTTGACTTATAAGCAGCGTAGGCCTCTGAAGGTGATGAAAACGTTATGAGAGCTGCTTCTGGATCATCTTCAAAATTGATTTGAATATTCACAATTTTTCCGAATTGGACAAAATGAGTGTTCAAATCGGAAATATTGTTCTGCGGACTGGGGATCCTCTTCACTTCAAGCGAACAATTGGTGTAAACTTTGGCTTTCCCGCCTAACCGCGAGTGGTCGAACATTCCTCCACGACCACGTCCTCTGCCTCGAAGAGTATGGCGTTGCTGTTGTGGAAACATTAGGCCCATATGATGCATCGGGGGAAACGGCATTTCGTCCTCCATCATTTGGGGCGGACCATGTACAGGGACATTAATGAGCTCACGAGAAGGAATTGGAAACATTTGTGGACGTAGCATGAGCCCACCTCGCATTCTAGGACCTACAGATGTAGATGTTAACATCAAATTAAACCCAAATGTTAATTCACATTAAAACAATTTCTCAAGAAGCTCACCTGGATGGAAAGGTGGCATTCCACCCCAAACCATTGGACCTGGATTATGTAACTCTTCTTCTAAAGGATCTAGTTATACAAGTAGAATAAAAAAATCCAAATCAATGAGGTTACAAATAAACTTGACCACAAGGTTTAGCAGAGACACTATTATAAGTTCGCATTACTCACTCATCATTGGTCGATTTGGGCGAATAAGTCCAAAGTCCGATGAATCAGCGCGGTAAGGAATCGGTCCTCCGTGATCTCCATCGGGATCCATCTGTACGGTTCTCTTCATTCCTACCCCTACATCTTGCAACACAACTGGATTTTGGCCGTGATCATACGGACAAAGTTCGCCTCGCATGCAAAGACCCCTCTCTATCAGACACTCAAGTTAATATTGATAAACAAGGATGCGGCTTGGACGACGAAGATAAATTTCGAAAAAAACTCCACTTACCGTCGAAATCCTTGCAACGGTTTCCATTTGAGCTGTATTCCTCCAATTCTAAAAAAAATCAGATAACAAATCATGTAAACCGTTTTAGTAGAAAGATTACTTCCGATAGTTTAGAGGTATGAGCCAGAATACAAAGGGTACAACTCCTACAATACTTTTTTTTTATCAGCTACAAAACAACAAAAATACCAACAGCCAGACTAAAAGCAGGCAGAGAGGTAGCGGGTTTATTTGTAATCGACCTCTTACTCGGAGCAATCGTGCTATCATTTCGGCCTGTGTGGTCGGCAGTACTTGCAGGTACAACGGAACCACTTTTCGTTTCCATACCGTCTAATCTGCAGATTCTCAAAGGTGATCGAGGTGAACGTTCCCGCTTAATTGGAGACCGAATCCTTTTGGGTTCATATACACCACCACTACCACTGCTTCGTTGACTGGAATTATATCGTGGTGACCTGGAACGACTATAAGGAGAAGTTGACCGATTTCGTGAACCTCGCCTACGAATAACATAAATTTGTTTCAAAACTAAAATAATTGCAAATAAATAAGTTTAAATCAAGGAAACTAACCGGCGAGCATACACGTCTCTTTCGGCCCGCCGCCCAGGACCAGGTGATCGCTTAACACTCCCACGGTTACGGCCAGTTCGTGGTGGGTACTCTTTAGGACTCCATGACCGACGCGCTCGGTCTCTTGATCTGGATCTATTTCGCCGAGGGCTTCTGGATTTACGTCGCAGTAATTTATCCTTTTCCTACAAAATAAGGGATTTTTTAAGTGGTACCTTACCTTTCAATAAATGTCCAAAACACACATAAAAGCTAAGAAAGCTCTCTGATGTCATACCAGCTTAATTTTCCTTGCCGAGCCTCCACTTCCATTACTCCCATGACTGCCTTTTCCTAAGCTTTTGAAAATTGCGTCTGATGCAAGAATTTCGCTATCATTGGACTTATTGGAATCAATGGTAGAATTCATGACCTCGGCGTCGGTTGGAGCTTCTAAATCCTCCATAGAACTATCATGCATTGACTCTGAAGAAAGGGAAATGTTCAAGTCAGCGGCTTCCTTGCGGTCCTGTGTCTCATGACTTGACGATGAGGAGTTGGTAGTATCGAATGGGTTAGCCAGTTCATGATACGGAACGAGCTTCTTCCCTTGATTGAGCATGTACACTGTTCCATCATTAGGATCCTCAATCTCCATGTACTCCTTTCTTCCCAAGCAAAGGAATAGTCGGTCGACAAAAGGGATTGTTTCTTTAAAAAAAAAGTTTAACCCATGATCATCAATCCATAATAGCTTGATTTAGCATTTTGTATGATTTTGGCACTCGAATCTAGACTTACGCTGTTGTAGAAACACATCAAGTTGATCTATCATTCCTTGTCTAAGCTCAGCATCAGGTTTATCTTTCCGTATTAAAGCGATAACATATTTGCTTAACGCTGATGGATCTGCATCACATCTGCAAGGTATTAAAATAAATAAAGTAATGAGACGAAAGGATGGTAATGTCAATGTGCAAATAATCATTCCAAAACCAACTCGTTTGCAATTAACTGGAGAATGCAAACCCTAAGTCAAACTTTGTATGTGTATCACGGCTCACAACAATTAGTCTCGAGGAGACCGAGAGCAATTCCACAAGAAAGTTAAGATCTCGACACAATGAGAAACTAACTGCTGGAGGATAGAATAGAAGGAAGAAAGAATAATTCGGATTTAGAATTTATACATTTTGTAAGGACAACTTTATATAAAACTGTTACTAGCCATAAAAAATTATAGATTTCTCAAACAAAAATCCCTGGACTTGGGTCTCCGTAGCCTTGTGATATAGAATTCAAATCCAAACCTTTGCTGGAGGTCTAAAAGGTTATCTTACGAGTTACGAATACGATTACCTACCAAACTACAATTTAGAAGACGCTTGATCTATGGCTTCGCATGCCATGATGTAGTAGTTATTTGAAGTTAATGATACTGTATACCAATTTTATACAACTTTGTATGGGATATGAACTGTTGATGTTAACTGAAGGCTACCATTATCTGCAAAACCATTTACTGAGTGAGGGTTTAGTAAACTTACAACTTCCGGAGCTGCACGGTAAGCCAGAGACGGAGGAGTTCAGTATTCTCGATTATCATCCTCGGCAAAAGGTAATTAATTAGGTAATTGATGTTGGTTAGTTTGTTGTAGTTAGTAAGTTTGAACACTTTTAAACAGACGGTCGTTTGTATGGAACCAATGAGATTTGTAGTATAGCCTCGAAAAGGAGAGCAAATACTGAATTAGATTCAATTGAACAACTGTGACTTACTTTGGAAGGAAAGGGCCTTTTGCGCACGCGCACGCTTCTCGCTCCTCATTCGTCAATTCAAATGGTTCTCACTTCAAATTAGGCTCCTCCATCTCCCGCCCCAACAATTACTTCAGCAGCTGACTAAGGCTCAACTTACTTAATTAATAATCAATTAATTATTAATTAATTATAGAGCCGCAATTAATTATAATCACATTTAGCATTCATTTTAGTGTAGTAAAATCCACGGATATTATTGGTGACAGATATTTAGATGGATTTAATACGCTAGAGTTTTGCAAATGGCAATTGCAATACAATACCCAACGTATCCTTCCAACGTCTCCATTTCAAGTGTACTTTGACATTCACTTTCCCTTACATAAACAAAAGTGTGTTTACACGTCTGAAGGTGCTTTACGTGTTCAATTCTCTTACTAAAATAATGACAACAGTTCTTGATTAATCTACCACAACGATTACCAATTAATTCTCAGCAGGAAAATTATCCATGCTCAGTAAGTTTGTTTGACTCATCGTTAGTAGTTACATTAAGGACGCCGAGAGTGTAATAAGTAAACAACTTAATAATTAATCGTAGCTGTAGGAAACCGCCAGTAGCGCCAGTCGCAGGCGGACCGTACGCCGT
>VYYI01000604.1:0-28557 GCA_021029175.1 Bilobella aurantiaca
TTGATTTCGGCCAACAACTTTGGCTTCTTTAGAATGCCTGTCAATAAAAGCGATTTTGAATTTTGTGGCAACATTTCATCGCTGCAGGTTTTTGATTTTGGGTCTTCCATTTTGAACAAGTTCTTTTTAAAATCCTGATTTTAAAACAAATTTTCAAATTTTGTGGTGCCCTTTTTGGAACAAAAATTTCTACGTCAATGATCGATCATGCAGGAAACCTTCGTGGGGGTCGATGTTTTACAAAGTTTCGAAAAACACGTTTCGAAATTATGTGGGTACTTGAATTGTGGGTACTTTTAATTTGTTACAAATTAGGTACTTGAATCTTACTATACGCGTCGAAGAGGCAGGTTTGGTCTGTGAGGCCTACGATCCAGGGTACTTCGTTGACCTGACCCTTGGTGATGAGCAGATAGGGGGAGTCCTTAAGGAACACTTCATTTTCGTTAAGGGAGTTTTCCACGGAAGGGGCAAAGGGACTTATAGGATCTGTATTCCACTCCTAACAGCATTAAAAAAATCAAAATTTTGAAAACAATTTCCATGAAAAATGCCGCAAATTTTTTTTGTGACAATTTTGAAATGCATGCAATTTTGCTTACGAATAGTTTCTTGTGCTGCAGGGCAAGGACCGTAGCATTTTGTGATTTTAAACAAAATACCATTTCCTGCATGTCGCTTGTTGGACAGCTTAACATCGCTGCAAGACGCTTCGCCTGCTTCTTTGGATCACGGCGAAAGGCCCATGGACAGAGTGCTGTGCCACTCTAAAAATAAGGCAACGAAAATACTACTCAAAACACTCTAAAGCTACATAATCGAAACCAATGCTCTTTGATTTTCATGGACTACCATTGAAATTGCGCGGCTGAACAGTCCTAGAAACAAAATAGTCATTAGCGCCTCCTGATTGGTTCATGCAAATTTTTAAGATTAATCTCAATTTCGAAAAATCGTTTTTGTCGTGTCACCTCTGCTCATTGGCGAAAGCATGTGGTAGTGCACCGAAGCGCCGCCCGCCGATTCCCCCATCAGCGTCACGACCTCACTGTCACCGTTGAACTGCCCAATATTCTCACTAACCCACTTGAGGGCCATGACCTGGTCCTTAAGGCCCATGTTCCCTGACACGGTGTCGTCACCCGTGTTTAAGAATCCTGGCAGCGATTTTACATAATTTTATATTTCATTATACATTGTCGTAATTAGCGCATGTAATCAGCGTAATTGAAACGCTTTTATTTACCAAAAGAGCCCAAGCGATACCCCACCGTCACTACTACGACTTCCTCGTCCATGAAATACCGTGCGTCGTAGGTGGACGCCGATCCGAACATGAATGCGCCGCTGTGAAAGTACACAATCACGGGGAAAAGCGCCGTTTCTCCGTCTTCATCACTTTTGTTCGGTAACTAAAATTAACTAATTGTAAAATCAAACTGCTCGGTGCTTTCTAAACTGTGGAAATTAAGTAGCGGCGCATTCTCGAATACCTTGGGCGTAAAAACGTTCAAATAGAGGCAATCCTCCTCTCCTTCGACATTGTTCGTGAAAACGTTGTACTGGATGCACTTGGAGCGATATTTAGTGGCTTCCAGAACTCCGTTCCAAGGAGAGGGGTATGAGGGGGGCTGGAATTTTTGCAAGTATTAAAAAAACCGTTCGAAACATTTTTTCAATCGCTGGAAAGACCTACGTCATAGCGGAGGTTGTCCACAGGCGGAGCAGCGTAAGGGACTCCCAGAAAGCCGAAGTACTTGTGACCGTTGCGAGCGATGAGTTCCTTGGGCATGAGGCTTCCAGTGTTAATTTGAACCTTAGGGCCCATGGGCACGGCCTTCTGGACATTGATTCCAGCGTTGATTCCAGCAGCACCAATCATCTCCAGGATGTACGATGAAATTAGCACTACTACTATAACTATCGTTACAATCTTCGTGTAGATTTCGGCCATTTTGAATAGCGCATGCGCGGAAGTGCGGTTTGTTCAAATAGTTTGACTTTAAGCGCTTTTGATATGAAATTTACTTAAAAGGAGCCACTTTTTCGTTACGGTTTTTCTGTTTTGCAGAAAAACAAAAAGGTAAAAAAGGTAAAGGTAAAAAATTAAGGTAAAGGAAAATGTATTGCAGAAAAACAAAAAGGTAAAAAGGTAAAGGTAAAAAATTAAGGTAAAGGAAAGGTGAGTAATTGAAAGATTCGTAAGCGGAACGGGTTTCCAAAACTGGTTCCTTCGGGTTCAGTAAATGGTAAAAATCAAGGAGATCATACTTCAAAGGATCATTTCTTTAGTATGAGTAAAAATCAAGGTCGACAAAGGTGCGAAGCAGTTGGCGTCACTGCTCAACAATTTGACCTTTTTGCGCAGGTACAGGTAATTTTGGTAAGATTAAGGTAATTAAAGGTCAATTAAGGAGTGAAGTTAAGGTGAAATAATTAAAACGATGTTTAACTTCTTGTTTAAAAAAAGCGTAGAAGCCATAATTGGAACTGTTTAAACGGTTTTGGATTGAATGAATTTTTATTTTTATTTAAAGTGGCATGATTGCTCAGAATTAAAATCGTTGTCTTAAATTATGTTTTGTGTTTTCAAAAATCAAAAATCGATTTTTGATTGCCTGAATTTTTATTTAATTTTTTATTTGAAGTAACGTGATTGGTCAGAATTTGAAGGGTGACTTAAAGGGCCTTGGCTTTGTTTCTATTTGCCTTTTTCATTTGATGAATGTTTCCAAGCCTCATCCAGTGAATGAAGTAGGGAAGGACGCAGGAAGTGCCTTTGGCAATTTTCACTAAAAAAAAATAATTTATCCAATAATTCAAACTGCTAAAAATTTTTTTGGAAAATATAACTTCGTAAAATAAATTTTATTTTTTTTAAGAAAGCAGAAATGCTAAAAAATTCTTACGTCCAGGATTCAACCTCCGTTCACAGTCAAACACGCATTTGCTACCTGTAATTAAGAAATTTTAAAATTAATTTTCAAACAGTTGGGTTCGATTTTTTGTTAAATTTTGAAGATTGGTACACACCATAAGTGATCCCGTTACTGGCGCAAATTGGTTTCCATTCAGCTGGACAATTGCACTCAGGTGCTGAAATTAATCGATAATTAATTAAATTAATTTAGATTTAGCTAATTAATTTTAATTAATTTTAAGTCACCTTCATCTCCAGTACATGGACCAAATCTGAAAAATTTCACTAAAAACACAACCAACATTTTAGTAGACCATAAACGCCGCATGGAAAACTGCTTTGCTAAAACAGCTCACCGTTATAAAAGGGCGGTCGCTTTAGACGGCATTCAAGCTCACAAAGATTTTTGTAAGTTTCTCCTACGATTTAAAAAATATTATTTTTAATTTTAAAAAATGAATCGATTTTCAAGATTTTTGAACAAGTACCGTCAGTTCCGCAGACTTTGAAGGTGACTTGAGGGCATTTGCACTGTCCATTCATAGTAACTAGCCAAGACAAAAAATAACCGTAGCGAATTTTTAAAAAGAAATAAAATATTTTTTAAACATGGATTCAAAAATGCTTTTAATTTTTTGAAGTTCAAATGTGTTTGAATTCTTACGAACTTCTGCTGGAGCGGCTTCCGAGAAATTCCAGAGCGTTTGACAGAATAAGAAAACGAAAGAACAAAAATTAAGAAAAATCATTTTCAAAACACTTTTTTAAACACGTTTATAATTTTGGAATTCTAAGATTTTTCAAAGACAAGACTGATTGATAATTTAAAATGAATGAAGCTTTCTCCTTTTCACTTTCTCTTTTGTAAAACAATGTTGGCCCAATTAAGGTGATTTTTATTGCCTCATTTCCAAGGCTGAAAGTGAAATTGACAATGGTGAAGTTAAAATGTAATTAGAAAATACTGTTCAAATGGTTTTAAAAAATATGGCGGTAAAGCATAAAGCTCTATTCTAAAATCCATGGATGTTAAATGCTTTCTCCTGATTTTGTGATGTCCACTTTGAGATGCAGTTTCTTGGAGCGGAGTCTACTGTATGAGTTGTCGAAGATCAGAGTATCTGCAAATTAAGCGTAGATAGTGATTTAATTTTTTATAATCAATTAGTATTTAATTGCAATTAGTTTAATTGAATTTTACAATTGCCAGGCTTTGTGCAAGTCGTGGATCCACGCTGCTTGCTCTCTTGCGCTTGAAGTCGCTGATATGGTACAATGACGTCTCCTTTTTGCTGCTCTTCAGTTTCTCCAGTTGCGTCAAAAGTCACGGAGAAGCCAATGTCGTAGTTTTCAGTTTTGAAGCACCAACTACATGGTAATTAGCGATTAATTATTAATAATAATTAGTTAATTATTTAATTATATTTAAGTTAATTACTTACTGAAGCACTGTATCTGGATCATCAAGCTCGTATGTAAAATCTATCTTTTGGCCTGCAGGAACTTGGGATTCCGTGAACCCGTCCGTTTCCACTTCTCCGTTGATACTCACTTTTCGGCTAATCGCTTTATTGCCACAGTTCTTAAATGCTGTCTAAAATAATTTGAAATAATTTTGAAAATAATTTTCAAATTTTGTGTTGCTTCTTGAAGTTGCATTTCAAAAAATCTTACATCTTCAAATTCTTGATTAGTTCCTCCATAGCCTGGAAAAACGCAAAAATGTTTAGTATTTTCAGAGCGTAGAAAATCGAAAATAAGGTGAAAGTTTTGGATGAAATACACTTAAAATAAGTAAATCAATCATAATTATTTACAAACTTCTTTTTGTTGTATTGGCATGCATTTCTGAAAGGCACTGTATTTTTCTTTTTTATAATTTGCATATTTACGTGGTGGAACGGCTTCCAGTGGAACTTCCATTTTGAGCTGAGCTGCTATCTTGGCAGGATCTGACCCACAGATCACGAATTTGGCAATCGTTCTCTTTGGTAAAAAATGTTTTACCATTGCAAAGAGAACGTGGAAAATTGAGGGAGCTGTTAAATTAAATAGTTAACTAATGACTCATTTAACTGAAAATTAGTTTCACTTACTGTAAATAAAGTAGGCTCTGCGAATCATCTCTGAAAAATAAATTTAGGAAATTATTTCAATAGATTGTCAATCACAATAACTTTGATTCAAATTGTGTGATTTAGTGATTTTCGTCCAAATTCTGAACCGCCTATTTTAATTGTAATTAATCAAATTTGTTTTAAAATTTGTTCGTAAGCTGGGCTTTTTTAAAGGGTGGAATTTTGTTTTTGAAAATTACCTGGATAATTCTCATCGAAGACCTTGGATACAGATTGAACATAATTTAGATCTGGAACGGAAAAATTCGGTGATTAGAAACGTTCGTTTTCGAGTATTTTTTGTACTACTTATTACTTGTAACAATGTGTAATTGCAATTACCTAATTTTAATTACTTTTAATTACCAAAATTGTAATTACTTACATCTTCTGTTCATCAAGGATCTGATGTTGAGCCCAGACAGATCGTAAATACCAATAAATTCGTATGAAGAGAGACCCGATTTGGTCCTCTTTCTATTCGCCTCAATCGTGATTTCTAAATTTCGAAACGAATATTTCGTATACTCGTCTAAATCCATCTCCCAAAAAACGTTCATGTCGATGAATCTTGACGGTACTACAACCACTAGAACAAATAATGTAATTATAATTAGTAATAATAGATATTATTAATCAATTAATTACTAACTATTGCCATTTTTTACCAATCTAGTCTAATTTTTAGGGATTTGATACATAATTTTTAATCAATACTTTTGACTAGAGAATCGATTCAAATAATTGAAACGTCAACGTAATTGAAACTTTTCAAAATGTTGAAACCACAATAATTAAATTAAATAATTAAATCACTACTTAGGTATGTTATTTAAATTCTATTTTAATATTTGCAAATAAGCCTTCATAATCATATATAATTTTTTTTAAATTACCAGGAACGTCTTCTGCCGTGTAGCCACAGATTTCTAAAGGATACATTTTGTGATAGATGTCTGGTGGCTTCCAGTCCAAAATCGAATCGATATTGTTCTCCGCCCGCCACTTCATGGACTTTTTAAATCAAACGTTTTTTTTTAAATATCTACAAAATGTTTCAAAAAATGTTTTAAAAATTAATTTCAATTTTATTTTTCTACATTTCTGAGCATTTCTTCCGCCTTTTGCAAGTTCCCCTCTCGAGCCCGAACCCATCGCACCAGAAAATCATCAGTTTGCCTCTCTTCATTCAGCTCTAAATCCGCAACTTGCTTACGCAACTTATTTAAAAAATAATCAAGCATGATTTCAAAATATTGCATTTTTTTTCTAAAAACTTCTAAAAAAAATAGTTGTTACCTGTTGAACATCCTCCACTTCCTTCTCTGTTAAAGTTCTCATAGTTTACACACAAATCAAAAACCCTAATTTCAAACTTTCTTTTTCAAGAAACACCGCTTTCCCTCCCGAGTCCACGAACACAGCGTCACCAAATTTCGCTTGACGCTTTGGACAAAACTCTTATTATAAAATATTCTAAATCACAATTAATTAAATATCACAATTAGAACACGAGTTTAATTATAAAGTACTTTAATTAAGGCTAGTTGTTTCTATTTGGTCAATGTTTCTGGATCTACTGCTACTGGTCGTGCCAAGGGGACTCCGTTCCAGTGGAGTGTAACCTTGGAGATAAGGCTGAGCTCTTGACGTAGGCTATAGGAGAATGGTCAAATTAATGTTAATAAGTCGCAAAAAGTGGATCCATCATTTACCCACTTAGCAGCTCCAAAACGCCTTTGCATTGGCATACTATGTCCTCATTCTCCCATTTGGTCAAGGCCTCTCAGAAACAATAGGAAATTGCCCAAAATCCAAGCCCTTTAATTCCAGTAATCAGCGCGAATCTTCCACCTCACCACAAAAGCAGATATTTTTAAATGAATAAAAAACAAGACAATTTAAACAACAATTTTGTGAAATTCTGGCTCAATTTCACAATTTCTCTAAATAATTCTACGCTAAGGTTCAAAACAAACATTTTTTAAAAACATTGAATAAAATTTAATGCAACTAATTTGCTTTTCGAGAAATCTTAATTTGCTAAAGTAATCGGAACTATTAATCTCAAGGCGGAGCAGCTTTTTTTAATGGGATTCTCACGCTCTGAGTCAACTAATTACACGCTTTTGGAAGAATGCTAATCCACTTCTGACTCTTCTTGCTCTCGCACCCTTTCAGCAACCTGCAAAATGAATCAGGAAAACAAAGAATTTTAGGAGTTGCGTCATTGTTGCCAGGTGGTAGTTAAGATTTTGACAGGTTTTGACAATTAGCTTCTAATTGTTAAGACTTGCTACCAATTTTCTACAATTTCCGTTTCCCCCCTCTTTTGAAAGGCTCTGTACTTCGACTTACCATTTCGTCGATTTTCCTAAACTGCCAGCTGAAGTTGGGGTAGAAAATGGGTCGGAGGTCGTAGCGATGGTCTTCGGGGCCATAGGACTCCATATGCACGGCCGGTGTGAGAGTAGTCATTTTATGGCTGAAAAAAATAGGTTTTATACACCTTTTACCGGTTACGAAAATCGCTGAAAAAAAAGTTACCGGTTAGCAGCGTAGGAGAGGTAGAAATGTTTAACTTTTCTGGAAATCTCTTCCGGCGGATGTCGACCTTTCCACAAATGCAAGAGGCGAGCGACCATTGAAAAATGGACCACAAGAGCCAGGGAGCCGAAGTTTTCCGAAATGAGCCAACTCTTCGTACGTCATGCCCATGTCCTCCTCATCAGTCTGATTGGTCTCCAACGGTGCAAGCTCCGCCGTGGGTGGAGCTGCAACAATTTCTTTGACGCTTGGGAAATTGAATCTACAATTTTTGAGTAATTAGCAACGCTGGAAGCGATTGTCAAAAAAACGCAAATATCTAAACTTCCTAAATTTCCCACTTGTTGTTTCCAATTACTTTTGGCTGGCGTGGAGAATGAAACTTTTAAGATCTGTTTTGGAAATGCCTCCAATTGGATTCAAATCCGCTGCCGAGCAGTCGTACTTTGTGAAGTACCCTCGAATAGCCTCGTCAACGTTCGATGAGCCCAGAACTAAAAGAAATCTAAACAAGAATTCAGCAAAATATTGAAAGCCTAATTATAATTTTTCTTAATGTCCAAAACTTGAAAAATAGCTATTATATTTAGGCCAATTTACATTTTTTGTTTGTGCAAAATAAAGCAAAAATATTAAAGATGGTATTTACAAACCCATTTTCCCCAGCAGCCCAAGGACAGAGCTGTGCTAGTAAATATGCATAAACCATGCGACTGCGTGCTTGAACGTTTTGCAGTGCCATGTGCTCCGCCCGACTGGCGCCAAAAGTGGGTCGCTTATTCTGGAAGGCGGAAGTTGTGACTTGATCCAGGAAGGACTTGACCACCGGTGAAATATCAATGTTCAAGTGGTTGCTACAGATGAAAGAATTAGTTTAAAAAATACATCATTTTCAGTCGTTAAATCAAATTAATTACTAATAGGAAATTCACCTGCCAATTGCTGCCGCCAAGTCAGCAGCGCGTCGTCGTGTTTCTAAAGAAGAATTTTCGCTGCCCATGTAACAAGTCGTTAGGATTTGACCGCAGAAGTCTTTCGCATTTGTTGGAAAAAAAGACTCATTCTTTAGCACCTTTGAAAAATAAATTTTTTTAAATCGGCGATTGAAATCCAACAAGTCGCTGCTTGTGAACTGTTTGTCTTACCTTTCTCATATCTTCTAAAATTTCATGAGCACCAGAACGGCCTTCTTTTACATGTTCTACAATGATATGGCACATTGAGTAAACAATTATGGCCACGCTAGAAGAATCAACGCCACCACTTAGAGGCAGAAAGAATCCAGAAGCGGAGGACCGCCTCAAGTAATCCCAAAGCCACAGCGCAGGGCCCCTCGCAATTTCCTCTTCGGGAATGCAGAAGTTCTCGACCTTTAAAGGCAAGGTCAAGGCCAAACGGTTACTTCTTTTGCAAAGAGACCATTTCACGGTCACCGTGGGATATGACGGCGTAGCGGCGGCTTGGAGGTTGCGACTGCGAATCATGTTAACGATAATTTCGGATTTCGGTTAAATCCACCGATACTGTATGCACTTCCTGTTTTCAAATTGTGCATTACTTAGTTCAAACTTTAACTCAATTAATTTAACTACTGAATTTAAGAAATGAAAACATACGACATCAACTGGGGAGTACTGCTCGCCGAGGGCAAGAGTTTTTCCGTTGAGAACAATGCTTGAACTGCCGCTGAAGTACACTCGTTGGCCGTCGCATCCGCGCAAATTGTTGAAAACGTAAACACCTCCGCATTTCGAAGTAGCAGCCTTGATTAGCATAAGTGCGTACGACGATTTTCGAATTTCAGCATGAGAGCCAGATCCGTTTGTAATGATTTCGGCACCAGCTAAAGTCTGCTCAATGTGCGTGCTTTTTGAGCGACCACAGTTCCTCACAGATCTCAAATCCTACGAGCGTTCCATCCAATTGCAACAGGGCATCTCCAAATGGAACGGTTCGCTGACCAGTGACGCGCTGCATCGCTTCAGGCAACACGAAATCTTCGATATGACGAACCTGTCGGTAATTACAAACGTGAACGTTTTCGGTAACGCTGCTCTTGACGCTTTACCTTTGTCCAGGCGGTAAACCACCTCGTCTCTCTATAGTTCCCTTCATCGCAAAGGACTAATTTTGGACGAATCAGGAGAATTTCTCTGAAATCGGAAAAATCACCACAAAATTTTAGGATGTTATATAACTATTATTCTAAAAAACACAAAGCATAAAATACGTTTTACTTGTTGAGGTAAATCACTCGACAATTGTATGTGACTCCTTTGTGCATAACCGCCATTCCGAGATCCACGAGTATATCACGACAGGTTTCATGTTGAACAAAGCAGAAAATACGTTTTACTTGTTGAGGTAAATCACTCGACAATTGTATGTGACTCCTTTGTGCATAACCGCCATTCCGAGATCCACGAGTATATCACGACAGGTTTCATGTTGAAGCAGTTGGCCCAATACTTCCCAAGAGTGAAGCAGCGTATCCGCTTCATGGAAATGGTCTTCACAGGAATATCCACTCACTTCCAGTTCCGGGCCGCAGCGAAAGCGAGAGCCTTGACTTTTGGCAATGGAAATGCTGCGAAGAATTCGATTATAGTTTCCATCAAAATCCAAGGCGAATTGATTGAGCGTTGTACAAGAAATCGCTGCAAGTTCGGTCATGGTGAAACGTTGCGTTCGAGCCTTAGATCACGTCGCCTTGTGTGTGTCTGAGCCTGGATCTGGAGTCAGGCGTACATGATTTATCGATTTAACAAATTAGAAAAAATCATTGATTAACGCACACGTCCAAATTTAAATTCATCATCGATCAATATTACGAATCATTGCTACACACTACACCTCAACCAATATTAGCCAACTCAGGTCAATGCATAGAATTCAACGCATACGTTATTCCAAATTAATGCAAGTTACCCGGTTTCCAATTAACGCAATGAATAACGATTCACAAAACGTAGACAAACTTACCGATAAATTACAGCGTTCGATACTTACGCTCCAGTCTTCCTTAATCTTGATGATGTATTTGGCGTTGTTAATTAATTAATTAATTAAGATTATCAGATTCACAAAACGTAGACAAACTTACCGATAAATTACAGCGTTCGATACTTACGCTCCAGTCTTCCTTAATCTTGATGATGTATTTGGCGTTGTTAATTAATTAATTAATTAAGATTTTCTTAAGTATTAACTTTATTTTCATTGTCATAAAACTAGACTATGGAGCCATTGGGTTGTATTTTACGAATTTGCAAAATTAAAAATTGTAGATTTCTGTCTTGCCGAGTTCCAATTGCAATTTTGTCAAATAAGGCAGTTTCAAGTTCGGAATGGCATTTGATCTACCTGTCAATCACTGCCAGCTGATTTCATTATGAATTTCCCGCCTTTGTAAATCAATCAAAACGCTTCCTTACGTGTACTGGAATTCATCATGCAGCATAGATGGGCGGATCAAAATTAAATTCGAAACTACACTATTAACTCTTAGCTTTGTATCGTTTGCGAATTATGTACATTTATAAACAAAACACTGCACACCATGTGCAAGTTTGATCTTAAAATTTTCTGTCATACGTTAAACAATGTGATTAGCTTTAGTTTAACAAAAATTAAACGATAATTAAAAATTATCAAAATTAATACTGCCATTTGATGCCCATACATGAAGTAAGGTTCTGATGGTTGTCGAGGAGTTTTTGAAAGACCTCTTAAGTGTCAAGGCTCAAAAATAATTTAGTTGAGTTTTGTTTATGAAGTGGATGAGCCGTTTTAATTAGAGGTAATTAACACCTGCTAATTAGTTTAATTAGCTAATTAGTGAAATCCAGGTATCGTTTAGGGTAAGAGTGTGGCTTGTGCAGATCTAGTTCTCTTATCTCATTAACATTTCCATTCTTATTTTGTGTTGAAGAGTTATCTAACAAAAAATCCACTTGACTCACTTCCTCCACTTCCCCATCCACTTCACTTCCCCACTCGAGATTAATCTTAATCCAAATTCTCAAAGGGATCTCCTGTCGCATACTCTATTTTTATCTCATGTGCCTCGCATCAAACTGCCAGCTACACCTCTCAATTAGTCAATCAGCATCAGCCGAGTGTGATGGTCAGCAACTTAATTAACGCCAACAAGTGATCAATCAAGCCTCCTCAATTAGGAGTCCTTAATTAACTCTCAACTCGCTGTCTTTTAACGAGGAATTTAGCATCATCTGTCTTCTGCAAATTTTTCCAAAGTGAAAGTCATTTTGAACGGAAGCAATAAATACAGGTAAAGTGATTGGAATAAAGTTGTATAGTTTTCCTTTGTAATTTTTAATTGCCGGTTACTGTAGTTAAGAGTATTAATAAAAAAAAAATAAGTAAAACGAGAACAGGAAGTAAACTGTCCTCTCTCCTCTGCTCTGCACTAATTTAAATACTTGTCAATTGCTTTTTGCATTAATAATTAACCACTAATTACTAGTGGTTATTTCCCGCCTTAGTAATTAAGATTTTAATCTCCTTACATTTTATCGTGTCTGTTTAAGAATCTTGCATTGTGAAAGAGATTATTGATCGTGGAATGGGCTCAATTTTGTTTGGATAAGATTAGGTATATGTCTGTTTATTCTGCAGGCTCAAGTTACAATCAATTGACCTGGAGGAGTTGCACGCTACTCAATTCCAATACAAAATCGGACCAATAATTTTGTTTACAAAACGAGGACGCTTCATCACGCCACTTCCAAAAGCAGGAAGACTGATAAAAAGTCCATATCTCAAAAACAATTGCTGAGGAAGCAGAGCAGAAGTTGATGGACGACTCAATAATAATTCAAAAGTCAGAGTACAAGTCCTCCTCAACTTGAACTGTCACTGTCTTCCTCGCCTCAATTCATTAGTCAAGTGTCTTCAAATGCAATGACCAAGTTGATGCCTTCACAATAACAACCTTCCCCGTCCTCCCTTGTCTTCAGTTATTATTTTCTTATTAATATTGGCTCCTTGCCACAAACAACCGCCACAGTGTCTCAATTCAAATGCAGCCTCTGTTGCGGAGGTGGACGAAAGGAACTAGGCACTCCCGGAGAGGAGCCAACGCCAAGACAAATGAGCTCGGCTCTTAAGATCAGTATCCACGGTTCAGACTTCTCGCCCGGGAACGCTGGACAGCGGCCCAAGAGTGTCACTCCCGAGTCATACCAACTTCATGCCCGGACAGGCAATGGGCACCACTTGGCCACGGCCTGTCACCAAAGGAATTCCGACCTTTGTAACAACCCAAGCAATCGGGACCAGTCGACTGTCAATAGCCTGGGCCCAATTCTTCATATGAGCTCACTCCATGGCACCACAACCGCACATCAACGTCATCAACCTCAAATGTCACAATCACCCGGAACTGCTTTGTTATCAGGGTCAAGGGGTCATGACGAGGGCGGAGACTCGTCTGAGAGCAGTGAGGATAAGGATGACATGGGCAGGGCCCCATGTCAACCCTTCCAGAGAAAGATATCCACACAGAGAGATATGAAGGGGATGGTAAGAAAGACCTTCTTAATTTAATCTTAATCATCCATCACACGCCCCCGAGGAGGCACATCCACGAACTGCAGCGCACAACTCTGAGAACGTTCGTATGACACGACTTTGCCAATTGTTAATTGTGTTACTTCCTTGAGCCTCTCGTGGGACGTTTGTGCCTTTATTTGGAGACAGTTTCAATGGGGATTTGACACAAGCTGTCTTCTATTACTTCCAATTGTGAAGCAACATGGCACGATGATTGAAAGAGGGAACGTCAATTTGTGTTGGAATTAGCATAAAACAAGGTTCTAAAAATGGAGACGATGAATGAGAACTCGTGTCGTCCAATTTAAAAAGCGGACATAAAGATTCACTCCCATCTCCGCCTTCTAAATACAAATTTCACCATCTACATAGATGCAGTTTTTCCTAGCGAAGCTTAACCATGTTCAAGGTTAAATCGTAATTTTCTTAAATGGTCTTTGCAATTTTTTTTTCATTTGCAGGAAGCATTAAAAATTGAAAAAAATTGTAAAGTATTCATCCGCTCCGCCTCGTTTTTGCATCTCGCAACAAGGAAACTTACTTCCTAAAACTGCTTTAACGAAGTGAAATGAATGAAGTTTTATGACTGTGACTCATCTCAATCTTAAACCTAACTTTTTCTACTTATGACCTAATTGATTTATTCAAGTCAATGGATTCGTTTTTTTATTGGTCTAGCTCAGCTTAATGACTTGATGACGGCATTTGATTTTTTAGAAAGCTAAGCTTAAAAAAAAACCGGAAATGATTAAATTTTCTACAGATGCGTAAAGGTAAAGCCGTTGGCCGTCATCTTGATAATTACTGACCACCTCGGGCCAATTAAAATGTAATTTTTTCTATTATGAATTACTAGTTATGGAAGCGATGACGCGTAATGTGTAATTAAATACTCGACGATGACAGTGATAGGGCGGAAGATTTTTTAAAGCTTGGAAATGGAGACGTGGATTTGAGATAGGATGAGGCAGTTTCCGATCTTGATTCTTTGATGCAATGAAAACAGGTTTCAAATTACAGTGATGGAAAAAAGTGCTTTTTGCTTTTTGTAATAAACTGAAAGAGGAGAAGGGAAGCGATGTAATCTAAAGTTTTTACAATCTGTGAAACCGTGGCAAAATGTTATAAAGCATTCAGCGAACGGTGATTTTTTCCTCTTCGTTTTTTTTTCGCAAAGAGCCTCTCTTACTACTGATGGTGCTACAAATGGGGGTTGATTTTCCTTTTGTAGTGTTTTAGGAGCCGTCCACTTGATTGTGCTGTGATGAGCTTAGCTTACGAGGAGAATAATTTGCGATTTATATCCCTCAGGCTTTTTTCTATGAGCACCTTGGCTGGACAGCAAAACAAAATTCTGCTCTTCATTCGTGATTTTGGCATTGTTTCATTTCCACAGAACAACAAAAGTGTGCTGATGAGATTTTTCGACGGTTTTTGAAACGTTCTGTCACAGTTTTGGGCGGCTTTTCATCCAGGTGCTCTACGTTATCGAGTCCTGTAATTTCATTTGGGCAGGTCCTCAATTCCCCTATGTTCCGTTTGCAAAGGACTGTTGTAATGTTTTTTGTAAACTTGTTTTGAAGACAAATCGATAGAACGTGGAGGTGAAGTAACTATTTAAGTGAATTTGAGTTGGAAAATGGCCGCTGCCGAGGCTCCATTGCCTAACGCTAATGAAAACGGAAGGGAAATCACGCCGGTCACGGAACTCGAATCCGTAAGACAAAGTTTTTCAGAGAGTTTCTGCAGAATCAAGGGAGGCTTTTCATGTGAATAAAAGTTTCAGGTAGTTGTTGCATGTGGTTCACGAGCGTGTCTTTGAGAACGTCGAGGCTGAAAATGCGCTTGGAACTAATCGATTCAAAACATGAAACGTGAACTCATTTGCAATTAACATGTGCCTCCACCACCTCAACAACGAAAAACAACAACAGAATCCTTTGATTGAAAAAACCTCTTTTTGAAATTTTGATTTAGTAGTTGAAAAATAACGCTGCATTTTGTGCTGCTCTCAAAGAATATAGCCGGAAGGGTGTTGAGCAGATGCGAGTTCCCTTGTTTCTCTCGAAATTAATTTGAGCTCAAACTTTTAGAAGCATTTCATTTCCGTACCCCATTGAGTCAGTCGAGTTCATTCCCCCGTGTTCTTGTATGTTAATTAAAACGAAAAAGTCTAGCACACATTTCAAGGTAAAATGGCCGGTTTTTGATGATGCGCATGCAAAATTAAAGCCATTTCTCTTGCAGCGAAGGTGCCTGGAAGTAATTATAATGACCGACTTTTTCAGTTCAAATTAAAAGGAGCTGTCTAGGGAAGCATAAATGTTAATTTGCGGTTTTTTTGAACAGGACGCTGGAGCTTGGGAAGGGCGATTCATTATTCCAAGAGATTTTGAAAGGGAAAGCTTCGTTGTTAATTGCAGGAATTTTTCAGTTTAGGTTTAATGTTTAATGGCGAACACGTTTTTCGAAAGCAGTTTCCGTTTGAAAAGGCTTTAATTAAGCTGCCTCCAACCATGGATTCTTAATTTGTTGGATAATAGCCCACCTTGTTCAGAGACAATGAAACTGTAGCATTTTCGCAACAAAAGTTTTTTCGCAGTTCTCAAGGTTGAGGGTAATGCGAAGCAGGGATGCTTTAGGAACGATTTTTATTGCCTCAACTAATCATTGTATTTGTGTAACAGAATTTCTCTGGGAACTTTCCTGCAATTTTTTTCGTTCATTTCCTAGATTTCGTTTGAGTGACGGTAATTCCTCACAAAGGCTGTGATTCATTGCAAAGGTTCAAATTGTTAATATGACAATTAAATTTTATTAAGGAGCACAATGTCTTAAGTTGCCTTATAATTCCCTATTGTGACAAGAGGTGAGGAAGATCCGGGAGAAGGATAATGGTCGTTTCTGTTTAAAATCTCTGCAAAACAAGTTGACGACATTGACTTTGAGGAGCGGTGCCTTGTCCTTGCCATTTTTTTTTTCAAAATTCTTTAGCACGGATTGGATGATGTGACTTAGGGTTTAAGTGCTCTGCCAAATCGTCAAATGTAATTATTTGCAGAGGATAATCTTCTAGCAGCTAACGTCACCTCGCTATTCGCCAAGGCTAGGAAAATGGATTTTCGCTAAAGAATAAGTGAGGTATTGCTGAATATCGTCAGCAACGGAATGTTACCAAAAGAAGGAGACAACGTCAAAGGGATACTTGTGGAAAATGGCACGTTTGTTCTTTTAAATTGGAGCAACCTTTTTCGCTGGGAATAATTTCAAAATTCCGACTCGAATTACACAAGTGCTCTGGATTCTGGAATGCAAAGTTTTAATTACATTCTGTGTTTTTTTTTCAAGGGCAAACTGTACTAGCTCTCAAAAGGTAACGCTCTGTAACTTGTGTGCTTGGGAACGGAGAAAGTAAAGGGTTGGATTACTATTTGAGGTTTTTTTTTAAGTTGAGAAAAAGAAAGATTTATTGAAATCGCTCCTACACTTGGGAGATGATCGTTTATGTTAAGTGGCTCTTTGAGCATCGGCTTACGGCTATAAAGCTTCGAAGATGAAGTGGATTCTTAAAATCGGCTTGGGACTTGGACGGAGGATTTTTATAGGGCCGCTTTTGATCCGTCATCTCCTTGGAGAGACTCTAAAAATTTCTTGGCAGTGGCCAAAAATGTCTTGGCTGACTGTATGGAGAAGATGATTTTCGCGTTTTCGCAGGCTCTGATCTGTTGCAGTAAGCTCGGAATTCCTGGAAAGGAATCAAGAGCGCTTTTGATCTCTCACTCAAATTTCGCCATCACTTTTCATTGTCTTCTTAAATTCGTCTCCTGATGAAGATCAAAAGGAAGATGCAAAGGTTGTTTCATCATCTGCAGATGAGCATGGGAGTTCTGTGAAGGAAACAATTATGAGCGCGTCGGAGACTCCCAGAGCAAAAAGCATATCTCTCCTTCCGCATGAATGTGAGGAGATGAAAGGGATTTTGAAATTGGTTTTGGAGGAAGAGCTGGAAGCTTAGCATACTCAAAACACCGCAGCGATTTGCATTGTTGAGAATAATGTTGGCTGGTGGAATTTCGGGTGAGGGAGGCGTAGGAAGGGCTGCTTAAGCACGTGCGGGTCCCTTTGGAAGGGCTGATGAGAATTATGGATGAAAGGTTAATTAAAAGATGAGTTTTAGAGATGCTGGTTGGCGGGGCAGGAAGGCGGGGCGGAGAGGCGTGTGTAATCAATTAATCTCAAAGCTTAGATTTCCCCCTGTCAGCCCTCATGACTGAGCGGTGAAAGTGTGAAAGGAAAGTTCTTTTCGTCACACAAAATCAGCGTCAGCTCCTAGTTCACTTCAAGTTAGGCGAGGATTGAATGGGATGAATAAATTGAAAACGAAGTGAATTTAGCAGTGAAGTCGATTATTTCACCTCCTAGACGTTGAAAAACAACAAATTTTCAGTGTTCACTTTTATAATGTTTTCCAGAAAAAAGTTGTATGTCCATTGCCATTAATTCATTGCACTTAATAGCAAATTTAAAAACAAAATCTATGAAAGTGGTCTCCTCGAGTTGTTGAAATTTAGATTTAAAGTGGTTATTTTGCAGTTATTTTCAATTGTAATTTACTTTGAGAAATTATGTAAATCCCGGATTTGTTGGAGGTGTGTGAATTGTGAATAATTACAATAACAAATTACATAGAGAGGCAGGTGGCGTTAAAATGTTTATTTTTTTACTGTCCAATTCAGTAGACTAAAATGGGTAAAATGTTGTTGTTTTTTAATTTCTAATTTATTTTATTTGTGACGAGGCTTAAGTTAATGTTTGTTTAACATAAAGCTTAACATGTCTTTCTTCATGTGCACTGTCATTGAAACTTTTTCTTGTCTTGTTATTGACTAACTTCTATTCAGGAATTCAGCTGTGGAAAAGTGATGGATCGAGAGAAAAGAAGAGCTCATCTTTCTGAGCTCATTCATAATGTGGCTGACTAATTGAATTGTAATGTGGTCGTGCCCTGTGCCCTCTGGTAGTGCGTCGTCCATTTCCTAATTAAAGCATTCTCCTGAGTGGAGGCCCTCTTCCGGTGTTTTTGTTTCCGTTGGGAACGAGGAAGGTGAAAGTGAGGTTTGCATACTACGCAGTAGTCTTTTGCTCAATGGGAGAAAGCTTTATGAATAGGAAAACGTAGAGACAGGGAGAAAGTGATTGATGAGATGGATAAACTTCCCTCTTTTTTGCTTAGAAATAGAGTCACCTTCATTTTTTTTTCCAGTTGATTGAAAGCACGAGGTAGGGGTTGTTCTTATTGAAATTATGAAAAGAAAATGGAGTTTTATATTGCTTTTTCATGCCCCGATTTTTCAAATGTGATCTCAAGGAACTATGCAATTTGCAAAAGCAAACTTTCTGAAATTATGATGCACTTTTTGGCTTTCTTTTTTCCTATAGAGCTTGACTAAAAAAAAGTTTCAAAGCAGTGCAGGAGAAGGCGACTTTATGTTTTCTTTTCAATGTCGCCCTTCGTCAGGGTGAATGTCACCATGAATGGTGTCGAGACTCGTGGGAGTTGAAGTGTCGCTGAGAATGAGGATCACTTTTAATAGGCTTTGACACGAGTCCTTTGCAAATGCTGTTTAAGGGTTCAAGGCTGCTGGGAGGGTACTCGGAGCCTCCCTGATGCAAATTGGGAGTGGGATTGGCTTATGGGAATTTTTTTTTTCCATTTTGGAGGATTGTTTTTTCAGGTCATTGTTCTGAGTCGAAATTCACGAGAATCGGAAATGAGGTGGCCTTGAGGCTTATGGTACTTTGTGGGAGAGCTTTTTGTCTATTTGAACGAAGCGGAGCTGTTGAGTCAAAACAGGAAGGGCTTTGAAGTGCCTATCGCTTTCGCTTTCAGCGCTCGAGAAGCGATAGAACTCTTTGGGAATTAGTTTGGAGGCTTAGCGGTCTTCTTTGGCCGTGGCCGTTGGATCCAGTCACAACATAACAATAGACTGGAAGTGAAAGTCAGGGAAGTGGATCCTGGATATCGCCTTACCGTTTGAATTTCAACCGCCGTGCTCTCGAAAGCGCTTCCAACACAACATCCTGGAAGCATCTGCCAGGCTCATGTTTATTCCATTATGTATGCATTAGCCTCAGAAAGCGATATAAAGGAACTTTGTAATCTGCGATCAATGTTCAGAAAGCGGGGATGCGGAGATATAAATAATTGATTTTGAGCCAAAGATGTTTACTCCAAGAGGTCGATGCTCAATTGAAAAAAAAAGTTGAGCAACTATGTTTCAAGGGACGTGGAAAACGTTCTTGGAAATGGAAAACTGCATAAAATAACACACGTAGGTGTAGTTTAAATAAATGTTAGCAATTTTTGTCCTTGCTTGATCCAAATAAAAAAATTACAAATTTTGAAATTTGCGAAAGTCGCTGGCTATAGCAGAGTAAAACCATATTACAAAGGTAAATCAATTGAGGGGTTACACGAGTTTTTAGAATGTTTGACGCTTTTGCACGAGTTATTTAGATATTAATGATGACTTTTGGTGAAGTCATTTCTTTGAAGTTCTCCCTGTGATTGTTCAAAGAGAAAACGAAAATTAAATTGTGACTCATTTTCATTTTTATAACAAATCAGCGAGATGCTGTGAAGCTCTCTTCTCATACAGACTTTCTTTTTTGAGAATGTTTTGAAAAGGGCGGGTAGGGGTAAATTATGCTGTTTTTTTTTTCGCTGGGAATAACTTATTTGGATCACATGAAACGTTGTTCGTTTTTTGGGACAGAAACTGGTCAAGGACTGGGTTTGGTTTTAACTTTGGTGACCTCATATTGTATCATTAAATTAGCCCTTCTACCACGCCCTTTGTTCCATTTTCGTAGGAAAAGAGGTGCTTGATAAATTGAAGTTGAGTGAAGTTTGGTGAAAGTGGATGATCCACTCAAACTTTCCCTCCTCGATTTCTGCGTATGAAGAAGGGGATGTGTGACGCTTTGTTTTCTTCGAGACTCACTCCAGCGTGACCTGGAAGATTGAAAGTGTTTTCAAGTCTTCCGGCCTATCTCCATCCCCACAGGAAGGAAGTAGAAACACTTATTTGTGGGTGGAGAAGGTTATTTCCCACTGGAAGAGTCCGTGACATCACTCCTCCAGTGACGAGGTGACGAAGCTCCTGGAGTCCCTGGAGAAAGTGATTCTGGAGAACTGGATAAGCATTAGAGTGCTGGAGAGAATTGGGCAATGATCTGTGGTCTGAGAGAGTGCGAATTCTTGGGAGAGGATGACGTCGAGGGTCTAAATTTGTTATTTTCCTGTTTTCCTTACCTTTGCTCCCTCCGCGGGATTGTACCTAAGATTCGAACCAGGAACAACAATTTTTTTTCTTCTTCAAATCTTAATAGTGTTTTGTGTCCCGAGGGCGTCATCACTCCTAAACCGCTCCTTGCTGCGTTCACTTGTATAAACATCAGGTCGAGAGCCTTGTGGGGCTCATGTGACAGGAGCGTTTTCAATTGCTTTTTTGTATTGAATTTGAGCATTTTTCATCTTTTTTATCTATCGGATCTGTTTTGGGGATAAGCGAAGAGATGATTCGTTATTTTTCCCCAGGGAGGTCTTTTTTCAAATTGAAACATGACGAAATTTTGAGTAGTTTATGGAAAATGACGAATTTTTCCACTGTGAAGCTGTATTATTTTTTTTGTTCTTTTGCGTCATTTTTTCAAGCATGTAAAACGCACTTTTGAATGGAATTTAGAAGATTCTCTTAAAAGATGTTAAAAATAAATTAGGTTTTCGCGACTAAAATTTGTACTCATATCTCGTGCAGTTTAACCTCAATTTCATTTCTGCAAGGACACTGGTTAAGGAGTGGCTCGAGGCATTATGTAAATCTAAAATTTTTTGAAAAGGACCTAATTCACTTTGTAAATGTTTTGTCTAACTTTCTTCTATTTGAATAATTAAATTGTCCCCCAAATAACGTGTTCGTTAACTTTCCGTGTATTTGAATAATGTAATTGCTCCCAAAGAACTTTCTTCCTCTCCTTAACTTCCCTGTATTTGAATAATTTAATTTGATTCGGATGTTTTGCCTAAGTGGAGTTGACTTTTCAGTATTTCTTTGCGACTTAGCCACTCCCTGGAGACAATTTTTAATCAGGCACGAATTACAGTTATAAATGCTGTTATGAATAATTCAGTTAACTTAAGAGAAAGTGGAGGTTGAGATCATTCTTCTAGGAAAAAACTTTGGTTCTCATTGGAAATGTCTCCCGTGGGGAAAGTTAAATTTTTAATTTTATTTCCGCTCAAAAGAGTTGATCCTCCGGCGGCATTAATTTCGAAGGAGGCCTACGCCATTTGCCTTTCTCTTTTTTTAACCTCTAAATCTTAAGTTGAGCCTCTTGTGTGTTCAGCTGCGTCTATATTTCGAATTTAATGGAAATGGAGGCTCGTGCTGGCAGGACAGGTCCTCAATATAAGGTCGTTAGGAGAGGATCGTGAATAAATAATGGAATTGCAGAGTAGTGGGTCTAGAACCTTGATGTTGTTTGAGCCACCATAAATAATGGAGAATGGGGGAGGTTTAATGGCGGAGGAGAAAGCTGGAGCTCCACCTTGATGGATAAATGGCCCTTGATTATGTTCCTTTCTCCTTTGGTCATAAAGGCTCAAATGCCAACTTTTATGCCTATTGATAAACTGTTCAGCTTTCCACGGCGGGCCGCGGCGGCGATGGCTTCATTATGTGCCAACGTCGAGTCTCCTACTACTACTAAAACTTCTATCTTGTTCCATCACACTTAAAAGGCCTGCTTTACTGCCAGATAGGATATTGTTTTCCGGGCTTTTAGAACGCACCTCTAAAACAACAGCCATACTCATTGGAAATGTTAATTATTACGAGCTCTTTTTACTGCTCAACAAGGTTCACACCAGGTTTTCAAAATCACTTTCTCCTCCATACCTACTCATCATGAGATACACGAATCCGGCGGATTTTGGAACGTTTCTTTTTTAAATGTTTTTGAACGACGCTGTACTTCCCTCCCGGAAGCGTTGGAAACGGAGGAGTGAAAGTTGTAAATTGAAACATCTTGGCCCCTGCTTTTGAGATCCTAAAGATACTAAATATTTTCATTTCCCAGGGAAATTGGATTCTCAAGTATTCGAGGAGCAGAGGTTCATGTGTCATCTAAAAAATTCAGGAGCCGTTTCCCGAGGGAGCTGGAGAAAGTACGGCACGTGGCGAAGAGAGGCACAGTTATTAAAGTGGACATGAATTGGAGGAAGGGAACTATAAAAGTGGTTTATGTTGTCCAATAACTTGGGAGACGAGTAGATCAACTTTTTCATGAAACATTTTGCTAACCTGGATTTTGTCCCAGGTGGTGATTGGAGGTTTGTGTTTCAAGGGCGCGGAATGGAGGGTTGGGTTACAGGATGCAATCTGTCTCTTGAATTTCGGCCAAATGGATCTTTTCCGTATTTTTCTCTTAAGGAGGCACTTTTGTGGGAAGTAAACAGGAAGAGAGGGAGGAGATGCATTTATCGTCGTGGGATCTAGAAATAGAATTTTTGGGTTAGGACCTGACAGTGTGAGAAATTAAGGGATAGGAAGGGCGGGGGAGAAATGATAGTGATTTTGGGAGAGATTAAGGGAGCCGCCTCCACAGCGGAGGAGAAAGTTGAGTAACTCACGGAGAAAGCTCAATTATTTCTAGGTCCTACTTTTCTCGCCGTTTTTGGTGGGGCAGTGGGCCGATTTATTTTTGGAAAGCAGGTATTTTCCCCCTGAATTTCTGCCGTGACGTCATAACCGGGCCCTCATAACGATGATAAGTTTGGGACACCTTTGGATCCATTTTTAGACAGTTTTTTTTTTGCTCAAGTGAAAGGACCACTTGAGTTTGAAGGTTACCCGGAAAGGGCTCTACTTGGATTTTCCATTGTGAAAGTCCTTGTATTCAAATTTTATGGGTGAAATTCTTGGATGGAATTAAGTGCTCGTCCTATTTTACAGTTTTTTTTTGTGGGCTGAGACCTAAGATTGTTATTAGTGCAAAAGCGTGTTCACAATGTTCTTAAAACCGAAATTAGTTTTTGGCAAAAGATTTTATTTTTATTTGAAATTTAGAGAATAGCCTGGGATTTGGTGAGATAGAACTGCAGAGAATAGGGCAAGGGAGCGTCTTAGGCTGGTGAAAGTAAAGTTTTTGGCCATAGAAGTTAATGGAGGAGAAAATAAGTCTGGAATGGACCATTAGATCAATCTTTTCATTACTTTTGGGCCTAGCCTTTCCTTCACTGCCTCAGTGGATTTTGGTAAGGGGCTTTTGAGCCTTCGTCCCTTTGCTTGAGTGCCTTTCTCTTCTCTTCCTACTTTTCTGCGGCGGAGAAAGTGGTTGAGTAAAAGGATGTTGAAGAATTCAAAAAGCTTTTGTGCTGCGGGTAAATCATTGGGATGGGATTTTAAATTAGGCAGAAAGAGGGCACTTTGATGTTGGCCTTTGCTCGATCTCTCGGGGAAAGGGAAGGGGTGAAGTGCGTTGAAGTCGTGGTGGGACACTTCTCTATGTTTACGAGATTGTGCATCAGTAATTACGGTGCGTAGCAGGCCACGTCCTCCACCGAGTAAAAAGTGGAGTAAAGGCATCTCCACTTTCAGCGAAGGGCCTGAGCCAAATTTTTGTAGGAGTAAAAAGGATTTAAGGGCCTTGCAAAGGGCTTTGGCAGTGACCTGAGTGAAAGCAGAAAGGATTTTTACAGATGAAAGAGAATTGGAACTTAGGTCTTTCGCAGAAGCTTGGACGGATTTAGTCCTCGTCTCTTGACACTGGAGATGTGGAGAAAAAATTGGAGGAGATAATAAAGGATAAAATTTAGGTTCAGTTATCTGGCGAAGCCCAGGCACGTCGAATTACAGCGGAGAAACGTCTACCGAGGGATTTTTTTTAGACGAATTTGAGGATAAAGTGACAATGGTTCCAATATTAGTTGGAAATGGACGGTCTATTTTTGGGGTTTTGTAAAAAGTGCTATTGAAGAAGAAGACGAAAGAATGAGACAATAATTTTGCATTTTTGGGTTTGGGTGAAAAAGTTGTGGTTCACGTGGAGCAAGTTCGATAAAGAAAAGGAAAACTGTCACAAAGCATAATTTAAAGAAAGGAAGGAAATGTGGGGTAAGATTTGAATCAAGATTTGTTGAGATGGAAGATGAATAGGAAAGACTTCTGACATGAAAGATGCTTTTTTCAAAAGGTGTGAAAATTGGAGGACTTTTTTGTATGAGCATTGCGAGGGTGTGGTGGAATTCTTCACGTCCAATAGACACAAATTTCGTTTGACAGGCTCGTTTTGAAGTGTGAATAAAAGGAATTATTCAAAACATGACACACGTGCGAATTTTTGGCGATGAAAGTGACTCTTGCGTATGGAGAAAAAAAATGAATAAAAAAAATTGACAAATGGATCCTGGAGCCTCCAGGGAAGGAAAATTATTATTTGTGTGACTTTGGTGAGATACTGGGAAAATTTAGTCGCCTACATTCATTTTTGATGGGCTTTTCTTCCTTATAAATTGTCGTAAAAATCTTTCTGGGAAATAGGTCAGTGGCATAATTTAATTTGAGAGATGATCTTTCCTGGACAAGGAAAAGTGATGTCTTTTCTCCTGAATTTTTCTTCGGCTTTTGAATCACGGTGACTTTATCATAGCGATTCTCCAGGGACCGTGCCCCACGGTGCTTGTGTCTCACCAACTTCGTCCCACTTTCGTTTAGCTCTCCCAACAACTGCATTATGTCTTAGCCTTGTCACCGTGCGGCGGCGGCGGTAGGGTTGTCACGAGATGTGAATGTAGGTCGAAGGAGACTTTTTTTTCCAGGGAATTCATTTGTCTTTCTCTCCTGGAAATCTAGATCGAGACTTACCTCTGTCACTTTTCTCCTTGTGCAAAGGAATCGCTTCGGGTCTGGAAATGCCTGAAAATCTGGCGTAGAATTAGTGACGCTGAAATTTGGAGGAACCTGTCAATTGCTCGCCTTGGAGCTTTTTTATGTCCAAGATTCATGAGAGGCTCTGGCATGGGCCGCTTCACTTCACTTTGTCAATAGATTCTGTGACACTGTCACTTAGGCCAAGTGGAGTGACGCTTCATGTAATTTACTTTGCCTTACCACTACTTTCAATTTCAATATTTACCTTCGGAGTTACTAATGTTCTTAAATTTGAAATTTCTCGACTCAAAATTTGGAAAGACGAAAATGCGCATTTGTCTGCTGCTGTGTGCATATTTTCATGAAGATTTACGGAGTTTTATTATTTTTTATTATTGTATTTTTTTGCAAGCTTTAACACGCATGAGAGGAAAGGAAAAGCGCTTTGAAGCGTAGACGCTGCTGATGCAGAATTGACTGCTGGAGCAGGAACTTTTGTCTGTTTGAGCTTTTGTGATTAATCATTTTGGAGTGGAACTTGAAGTGTAATTTGTAAATGTGATTTCCTTTGCGCTTTGTGAATTTTAAAAAGGGAGTTTTTGTAAGATCAAGAATGTAAAAGCTACCACAGAAAGTAAACAAGTATTTTTACGCTTCCATGAATAGTAGAGGGATTTCTCGTAAGTGGATTTAACGATTTCCTGTAAAAAAGGGAGTTTTTGTAAGATCAAGAATGTAAAAGCTACCACAGAAAGTAAACAAGTATTTTTACGCTTCCATGAATAGTAGAGGGATTTCTCGTAAGTGGATTTAATGATTTCCTGCAGATTCTCCAAAGTTGGAGATGAAGGGGAAGCGGCTTTAATTAATCGGGGAGGGCCCTTAACCAACCACTTAGGATGAAATTTAAGTTCGTTTTACACACATTTCCTCCTCCTTGACTTTGGCATTGGGCTACTTTTGCCGTTTTAGGAGGGTAACACTTTGGCGTGTGGAAATTAGGTCATGATCAAGATTGAAACAGGGACACAAGTTAATTACTTAACTTAAACTATTTTTCCGAAAAAAAAACATGGGTCTAAATATATGTCATAGTTTGGGACTAAATTTTTACAAGATTTTCCTAGGTCCGGTTTGGTTTCGTAATTGCTTCGTTGCCTATTTCGTACGTGTTAAGTACAACCACAACTTGCTCCTGTGGTTTTTGTGGGTAGAGCTAGCGAGAATTAGGTTCTAAATCTTAAGTTCCTTGTTCTAAACTGCGGACACGTGTCTTAACTGTTCCTTAATTAAGGCCAGAAATTACTGATCTTTGATCTTTGACCTTGAAATGTAGAATAACAAACACGTGTAAATATTAAGATTGAAAAAAATGGGATGATTGTTTTTATTTGGGGACTTTACAATGCTTTAATAATTAATTGTTTAATTTTTTCAGGTGAGCCTAAAAGAAGGTTTTCTTATGAAGCAGAGTTCCTTCGGACGGTGGCATCGGAGGTATTTTAAAATCAAAGGAAGACGCCTCTTCTACGCAAAAAATGAAAAGGTAACTTTTATTTTAAAAGTATTCGATTCTTTCACTCGTGTTGTCGTGTTCTTTTAATTTTTTTTTCAAAAGTAGAATCTGGATTTCAGGTATTTTTTTTTTCATTTGCATTTTTGTTAAAAAAAAAGACTCACACAGCACTGCCAAGCCAAACGGTAGCAGGTCAATACCGAGAAACCTAAACCGAGAAAACCAAAACCGAGAATACCTAATCCGAGAAACCCCATATTATGCATATGGCCGTTCTCAGTTTTCTCGGTTTTGCTTTTATTGACATGGAATCTGTCAAACTTAAACATGTCACAAATGTACGTTTATTGAACTTCGTGTCATTCTGTCCATGAAATTTTAAATGACATTGTACTTCAGAGTTTTAAGGGATTTCTTTTTAGAAAAGTTTAGTTAGTTTTTTTTTTTTCAAAAATTTGGAAAACGCTGGTACAGGCTTTGAAGAGGAGGGAAAGTAGTCGGGGAGCGTTGTTTTGAACCGGGTAGTTTTTGGCTTGGAGCCGAAGCGTCTGTCTCCTTTCCATAAATCCACTCCGGCTTCTTCCTTTCTCCATCAGTTCGCTTTCGTTTGTTGACTCAGGCGGTTGCCTCCTCCAAGTGTGGCGCACTCTACGCTACTGTCATAATCATAACAACGTTACTGTTGGGGCTGGAAGCGATTTTTTAAAAATATTCCAGCACTTGACAACCACTAATTTAAACTAAGAGTGCATATTTTGCTATTAAAACCACAACTGACGCCAGACGACGACGCACCACATCCATGGCGTTTTGCAGAAATAATGGAGAAGTGGTGGACTCGGAATTTTGAAAAGAGGAATTGAATTAAAAAAAACTGTTAAAAAATCTATTGTTTAAAAAAAATTCATTACGAGGGAAAGTGACGGAAGCAGCTCTAAAGCTGCGAGCGTAAATTCTTCAAAACTGGTAAGAAAAAACAACATTTTTTTCAGTTTTTTTTAGAGACGAGACAATGAAGGAAAAGCAGGAAATCCTGCCTAGACTTTCTTTTTATAATACCGTCAAGCGAAGTGATGGAGGATATAAAAATAAAATTCTTAAATTTTGTTAGGATTTCTTAAAGAATATAATTCATGGAGCTGTTTCAGAGGATTTAAAAAAAAGTTGAGTGTTTATGGAAGTTAGAGCGTGTGAGGCTGGGAAGGGTCGGATTTTCTTTTGTGACAGGTTGAGCCCTCTAAATTTGGTTTGTTTCTCATAAAGTTCTGTCGAAATGAATAGTGAAAAGTTTTGTGTAAGTTTGAGTAAATTGGTTTTGGGGATGTTATTAAATTTGAAGGGTTCGAAGACCCCGGAGGAGGAATAACTGAAAATTGGAAATGGCAGGGCCAATTTAGATCTTCCTAAGGAGATAGAAAATTGAATTTTAAATTTCATTCATTTTACTTCAACTGGATTTAAATGTCTCCGTTTTTAAAGTGTAGCGGAAATGCTTCAAATAGTTTGACACTTTGACTCTGAACTTCCGGTTCGGAGGTTTAGAAAAAAAAACTTTTTAGAATCTCTGAGATATAAATTTTTTCTTGCATGCGGGAGCTAGTTTAACTTTTGAACCCAATTGTAAAAATTCCAAGTTTGGCCTAGAATTTTCTATAAAAGTCAGGAAAGACGTAGATTCTTTTGGTTTTTTTTTTACGGAGAGTGGAAATGGATTTTTATACTTTTCAAACAAGCAAATTTGCGAACTAGCACATTGACTCTGTTGGTTGGCTCATGACCACAGTGATCAAAAGTTTTTTTTTTCTCAAAATATCCGTAGTTCTTTCATTTCTAACTGTTTGTTATGATACTTTCGAGTTAGAAAAGTGAACCTTTTGCTAATGTATTATGGATGATGGCTTTCTGAGAAGTAAGAGGTATTTCATGAATTCAAAATTCCCAGGATACTTT
>VYYI01000605.1:0-28554 GCA_021029175.1 Bilobella aurantiaca
AGAAGACTTGTTAATGGAGAGGCTGGATATTGGAAAAGAAGAGCGTGAATCAGGGATAGAAAATGCTGTAGATCAAGTGTCTCCAGCAGAGGAGGCCCTTAAGGTCCTCGGAGAAAGGGACGACAAATTAAGGGGTGTGACCCTGTTGGTGTGGACCGTGAAGGCGCTGGCGATGCGTGGTTATGAGAATCTGGACAAGTGGTTACAAGGCAAGGTAATGTTGTCTTAGAATTCAGTTTTTAATAATAATCACCCGGAAAATGCGCTGTACAATTGGAGGATTCTTCAGTGACATTTTCAATGACAATTGAAAATTTGAAAAAAAATATTTTTGAAAAATGCGGCTTTTATATGTTAAATTCAATTTTCAGATGATCAAATTGCTCAATAGTCCTGTTCACGGAAAAGCAACAGCAGAGGGCTTCTCGGCGCTCATGTCAGACTCTCCAGAGTCTTTGAACGCAACTTCTTTTTGCAATTACAGGTATTTTTTGTTACTGTTTGGAGTCAATTCAATCAAAATTTTAGTTTTACAGAATTCAGTTGATACTTAAAATTTTGAAAAATGAAATCGTAATTTTTGAAAATGTGAGATTAAAAGTTTGAAAATTTTGTAGGTTCTTGTACAAGCAACGAATCTTCCAGCTCTCTGTACCAAAGCTCGTTGAAGGCTACCGAAAGGCAGATCAGGAAGTGAAAGCGAACTTTATAAGGGGCCTCACTGGCCAATTGCGGCATGTACCTCAGTCTGTGTTACGAATGGAGCTAAATAATGTAAGGCCCTTCAAGGGCTTCCTCTAATTGTTTCAATCCTGGACAAAGGAAAGTTTGGTGATAATGAATTTCATCGTGTCATTGTGTGCTGCCAGGTTGTTCCGCTGTTGGTGGGAAGTCTGCACTATGAGCTTCCGAAGGGAGAGAAGGAGGCAGCGATTATCTCACGAAACATTCCCCAAGCGCCGCTACTCATCTCATCACTAACAGCTCTCCAAGAACTTCTAATTCCTTCCGGGCCTGGAAGTGACGCTGAAAAAGAGTCACCGCTGCTCGAATACTACTTGGACCTAACACCTCGTCTAGTTTGCTTAGCTCAGTACAAAGGATTCATGGTGAGCACTTAATTAATTAAACACTTAAAGCATCCTTCCATTCATTACAAAAGTAAGGAAGGGTGCCAATCGATTCCAATTTTCAAATCGTTTACAGCCATTTGAAAATTTTAAAGTATTCAGTTTAAAAGTTTAACTATTGGTGTCCTTCGTAGCGGATTTCTACAATCGCTGAAATGCTTTCGCAATATTTTCCTTAATTTGTAACATTTTTGAAACCAATTTAAAATTGCAGCAAGTGAGGATACTGGCCCTAAAATGTCTTCAACAATGTGCCAAATTTCCAACACATGTGATGGTCCCTATCAAAGAGCAGGCAAGTTCTGAAAATTCATTAATTAAGTTAATTAACAGCGTAATTGAGAAGTTTCCGTTTAGGTTATCCGTGACCTTCGCGTTTGTCTCGATGATCCCAAGCGCCTTGTCCGGAAGGAAGCTGCATCCTGCCGGAATATTTGGACTCTGACGAATGCCCCAGGGGGCCTTTGACGAAATAAACAAAAATCGCAGCAAGTAGACTGAGAATTATTCACCAAAGACTTAACTAGTTATTTTGGTAAATAAATTACTTTTAATTGGTTGCTTTAATTACATCACAAAATAATTATTGGATTGAGTGTGTATATGTAGAAAATTGGATTGGGAAAAGGAGGAGGCAGTCATAGCTGCCTACTCAAAACTAAACTAACTCATTACAAAATTATACTAAACTTGCCAAAAGCGTAAGTACACGTTGTTGCTAAACTATAAGAATCTAAAAAAACCGATGATCTCAAAGATCTCACTTTGGTATACAAAAAGGCAAATGACGACTTCAATTATACAAGTAATTATTATTTGGAAGCAAATCCCTAATTTTCAATCGTTGATCGCTGAACTCGCTGGTAATGGAAGGGGAAGAAAAGGAATCCACAGAGACGAAGGACTCAACTGCTCAGCTTAATCACAATCATGAACACATCAGAATAAATTAATAGCTTAAGAATAGTACTGAGAACTGAGATGGTGGGGCAATGGAGGCAGTCGGAGAGACATCAGTTAGCCCGCAACCCTTCTAAATTGGGCTAACAGTTACCCCCAAATCTGGCTTAACCAAAGCGACCCACCACGAGGCCCATCAACTTCTTCTTGCCTTTGTAGCCCAGCTTAATTCCCTCGATGACCTTGCCCCACTTGGCGAGGCCTGACCTCTCGTCGAGCATGAAGCTCTCCTTGGCCTTGGCCAGGAACTCTATGAAATCGCTGTAGTGCCGAGGGCTGATATGACTGAGTCTGGAGTGAATGGTGGAGACATAGGAGGAGAGCGTCGCTTCGAGGAGCAGCTCCATCGCACTCGTCCTCTTGTTCTTGTCAATGCAGCGTCGCAGAATGTCCGACAGGAGCGTCGAGCACTGAACGTTTTTCACGAGGAGTGGAATCAGCGTCGAGAGGTGGTTTCCACCGAGGGAGTGGGCTAGCGCTGCAGACCAGTTGATGTCAGCATTCGATGGATGTGTGTCCTTAAAAGTTACAAAAAAATTTAATTTAATTAAAGTAAAACACTAACACACTTCTTTATCTTCTATTGTTTAAAAGTTTTTTTTAATTTCATAAACAAATATAAGATGAACACAATATCTGGAAATAGCAAATGCCGCAGAATTAGTTCAAAACAAAAATGAAACGGCGTTGAAAGTATTTAACGAAAAATGGATATTTTGGCTTGAAAAACGATAATAAGATAGTTTCATGAACAACAACTGACATTTGACTTTTTTTTTACGAGGACCATGCTCATTTCAATACTATTTTAAACTTTAGTGCTTTGAATAATAAGGCATCTAAATGTTTTGTTTTTGTTTTTGCAAAATAAATCTGTGGTAGAGTATTTCCACTTTCATATTGCTAACGTTTTTTTTAATTAAGAAAGGTTTTACCTGGTTGAAGGAGATCGTAACCCGTTCTACGGCGAGAACAGCCAAATTGAAGGCTCGAGCAGGAAACCTGGACCAATTTAACATTATTTTTTTTACATAATCCATTTAATTTTGTGCTTAATCACTACTTAAAGTTAACTACTTAATTAGCTACAGAATTAAATTTAATTCGTAATAATTAAGGGCAGCCGACTTACCCACGAGCTTCCATATAGTGGGCCACTTGGAAGAGTAATGGAGACGGTAGGTGACCTGCGCACTTGAGAATTATATTGTAGCAAGCTTCGGCCGTAACTGGATCGCTTTCACACAAATTCAGCGACAGGATGGCACAGCCAGGTGGGTCATCTCTTAGGCATTCAATGGCTACTCGGCGACCAGCCTCCCTCAAGCGTCCCGCCTCGCCGTATCCAACGACATCAATTAGGCTCCGCCCCGCACGGTGGCCCACGAGCGTCGCCGCTGCGCTCACAGCCTCCGTCGGAGTATATACCTCTCTCCAGTTCTGCAGCAGCCAGTTCACACTCTCGAGGCCCAACTCGTTGGTGCACGTCTGCGACCATCGAACCACTTCCCATCGCCGGCGATGCTGCGTCGTCTTGGTGAGTCGCAGGATCTGGAGCGTAATTTTAAAGCTAATTTCCATGAGTGGGCGGGCCTCAGTTCGGAAGGCGTCTTGCGACAGTTTGTAGAGAAGGGAGGGTGACTTGATTGTGGAGAGAATTGTGTTGAGTATCTTGGAAAGGAGGTGGGGCGAGGACTTTGATTGGCTGAGTAGCGTTGACGCAAGTGAGATTTGGCATAGTTCGTAGTGCGGAATGGTGTGGGCTGGAGAGGAGTCTGGAAGCGGGAGGGAGAGGGCCTTCATCGCAATGTCGTAGGCCAAGGCCTGGTCAGTGAGAATGAGGTTATTGAACAAGAATTGGGAGAAGTTGTGCAGCGGCACGGTGTGCGGAAGTGCGAGGAGGCCGTACTTGAGGAACAGTTTACTTTGATTGATTAGCAGCGTCGTGAGATCGACGCTCGGTGGGAACTCCAGCAACTGCTTCATCAACTTCTCTTCCGTTTTGATCCCTTTCTCTTGCAGATGAAGACCAGGAAACAACTGAATTTAAAAAGAACTGTTTTCAAACTTCGAATTTTGAAAATTAGAGAATAGAATAAAAGTACTGATGTTTATCAACTTTCGCATTTCTTCTAATTTTAGAAATTTGAATCAAAGATTGGATAAATATTAGAAAAAATATACAAATAATATATACAAATAATATAAAAAACTCAGTCCTTCCTAACTATTAAGGTGAATTTTTTTTCATTGGAATTCATTTGAAATTATAGAAACTGGCAGCTTTATACAAAAATTGAAATGACTGACCTTGCGCGTTTGTCCGAGTCCAATGAGGGCCACTTCGTAGGCAGCGATTGATTCTGATTGGATGAGCGTCTCAAAGAGGATTGTGATTGGATCGATGAGATTGCCGAGCCAAGGCTGCGTGTCCGTGAACTGGATTTGGCGAAGGTGCTTGAGAAGTGCTTTGGCGTACTCCGTACACTCCATGCCGTGACATCGGAGAGATTCTAACTTACAACAGTCTTGAGGAAATTGGACGCTGCTGCTCTCAGCCTCTTCGACGCTGCGCAGCGGCAGGGAGAGATGTTCCAGTGCTCTGTGGAAAATGGTTCGAGGCTGCTTCCTTCGCCGCTTGTGATGATTGGAAGTTGAAGGATGGAAGAGATCGCTGTCAGGGTCTTCGGGAGGGCTCAGTGGATGGGAGGAGTACTTAAGTAGAAGGGTCGAGAGGTAGGTTTTGTGCGACACAGTGATTTGAGGACTCAGCGTGATTATTGCCCATAGTGTTCCTGGAAGGGTTGAAAACCGCAATTAGTTAACTATATTCTAATTAACTTTAATTTTCAATTTAATTAATTACCAATTTCTTCCCAAAGGGGCCTGAATTTGTCTCCTCCTTGGCCAGTACCGGGCGTGGCCCTGGTTCCATTGTTCACTCGGGGATTATTTAAAAACTGCTCCGTGATGATCTTGAGGAGGCGTGGACCGTTTGAGTCGGAATGTAAAAGCATCTCCCTTACCTTCAATTAAATGAGCGTTAAATATAATTAGCTAATTAGTTTTAACTGTGTGTAAAATAACTGACTTTTCCAAAGAGTCCAGCGATGAGTTTGAGGCCTCCAGTGCCAGTGTAGTGTGTTTGATTAAGATACAACTTGACCTGGTCTCCCACTCGATCCTCATCCAACGACCATCTCGGATTGTCAGTCGTAGCTCCACCGGCCGTTGGGTCAGGGGCACCTTCAATTGATAATTAAACACAATTTAAAGTAAACTATTTTGTAAAATAACTAACCTTCAAATTAACTTTAGGAATTACTAAACTAAATCCCTCACCTGAAATATGATTAATATCTGAATTCGGTAGGAGAATGTCGTCAGCGAGAGCTAGAAATAAGAAAAACGATTACGTTTTCTGAACTTAAGTATAAAAAAAATCAATCGTTTTCATTAATCAGTAATCGTTTTGTACCTTGAGCAGTTGCCAAAACTTCGGTATGGTCTGATATAAGATATTGAAGTAATTTCTGGAGCTGATCTCTCGACAAATGGAGAAGAGTTTCTACAAAATCAATAATTCCCAGTCATTGTACACGCTATTTCAGAACATACAAGATATCAATCTAATTAATTAGTTGACGCACCTGATATAGGAACTCGAATAATCGTGTCTGTATTTCTAATTCGGAAGAGACATAAAGCCACGACGTGCTCACACCAGAAGATATCTCGAGACGGACAAGTACACGTTGTCGATGTAATCTTCCGCCTAGTAAATCACTCCCTTGAAACCTTGCTTCGATAAGGTAATTAACTGAATTACAATTAACTAAATGAGCAAATACCGGTCGAACGTAAGGGATACGCGGTGCTTCGTTTCAGTTCTGCCAATCGTAGGGTCAAGGACCGGGTCAGTTTCGCTCGACGGCCGACTCGTCACCGTTCCAGAGAGATGAAACCCTACAGAAATCAACAATTAATTAATCGATTGCCAATTACTCCATAACCGCTGCGGCAAAGCAAAAAAGGCTTTATTTAACTAAATTTTGCGGTGAAAATTGCGGTTAACTTTAATTAGCTTTGTAAAGCGGCTTTTCCTCGTCCACCAACTACAATTCCAGCGTCTCACCGACTTGGACGACCTTGGCCACGCCTCCGGCGTCCACGATCCCGAGTCCACGGTCCCAGTTGCTGAGGCCCCCCTCCCACCCCCCGCCAGCGTAGACCTTGACCTCTGTCTCGTCCTTGGGGAAGGCCTCCTTGACGATTGACAAGATGACGGGTGTGGGGATCTGGGAGTAGAGCTCCTCGATGTACTGGAACGGGAAGTTCCGGGCAACGACCCTCGAGCTCAGGTCGAGGAGAGAGCTCATTGGCCTCCGATCACGGTCCACGGCCGCCGTGAATCCTCTCCCGTTTCTGCCACAGTGCCTCTCTCCACACGCTTTTCACGACACTAACCACCGTTTGTCACCGTTAGCAAAGGTCAGGGCGAGTGGCGGAATAGGAGTAATTGAGCCCTCCATCGAGCCCTCTCCGCTTGATTAATATTCGGAAGGGAGCGTAGACGTGAATAATAAAAATCCAAAGGGGAGATCCACGCATGGAAGGTGCAGGGAACGAGAGCCTCTCACAATTTTCCCCTTTTCACCAATTTTTTCTTGAAGCAGAATTTTTTCTTCACGGTCCGCACCGTGGCCGTGGCAGAGGAGCCTTCTTCGGGGAAAACTTCCTCGATTTTTTGTGGATGATCTTCAGCAGAAATGTTGGTCATAAAGTGGGTAGAGGCTGAGCTAGGCTACGGCATGCCTAGGCTGCAGGGAAGCGTCTCGACCAACAGATCATGGGTATCGAGGAGCAGAAATCCTTGAAGGAGTCCCGGTTCTATTGACCTTTCCAAACCAAATCTCGAGTCTCTTCTTCTTGGGCCCTTATTGTCCCAAAAGGGCCAAGGGTTCCAATTGGGACGGCCCTTCAAGGGCTCACAGCCCCTTTCCCTGGGCTTCGCGATCTTATCCGGGGCAAATGGGTATCGTCGTTTTGAGGGAGCGCTCGATCTAAATTCAGTTTTTGGGAAGATGCTGAGCACTTTTGTGATGCTAAGCACGGTGTTGGAGCGACCCTTAAAAGAAGAAAGGAAAGGGACGCTGTTGAGATGCTAAAATTCGAGGAGACACTAAGGGGCCCTGACGCTACTCCTTGGTCGGTTGGTGGGCCCTTGAAAGTTCAAAAAGAGGCCTTGAGAGGTAAATTTTTTGGGGACAGTAAAGGGATGCTACACTTCGGTGGGCCCTTGGAGATTGGGACAAGAGAGTTGAAGATGAAAAAAGAAAACCGTTGGTGCAATTTTTAAGAAGGTTTTTTTTTTTGAAAAAGGTGGAGGGTGACCGTGAATGGAGAAAAGGACAACAACGGTGGGCCGCTGACTGAGTCTGTGATCGTAAGACCGTGGATTTGTAGAACCGTGGCAGGGAGGCCTGGAAGGAAGCGTTTGTATTTTAGCAGGCTGGCAGTGCCAAACGGAGAATCGATGGGAAAGGGAGGGAGGGAGAAGCCTCTCCTAATCATAAAACTTAATTGAACGAAATTGATCTCTTTTTCGACGGAGGTACGACGACGGACAGAAGCGGAGGCCTCCCTTGTTCTGAACGCAGCCTGTTTGAATTTTTTAGAATCTGATTTTCAAGATTTAAAATATCCAGGACGGGAGAGGGTGATTGTCCAGGAAGCGCATCGGAGGCACAACTGCAACTTTCTCCGCCCTGGAGTCTCCCAAAACACTTTTTTTTAGAATAACAAAAAGCAATGCGCAAGGAAACGCTCCTGGGAATCGTTCGAATCCAACCCTTTGCATTGACGCCTTTGGCAGCGAAACGCTGTTCTAAACATTATTTTAAAAACCCAGTATTTTTAAAGCTGAAGAAAGTTTTGCAACCGATCACAAAAATCTGAAACATTGTCGTCGTCAGTTTTGGAATCGAGTAGTTCAAATGATTATTTTTTCGGGAAGTCGCAGCAAAATGGAAGGTCATTTTCAACCTGTTTTTTATTCAAGACGTAAAATCAGTGCCAAAATATCGCACTGTTACATGGAATTTCGAGAAAAATCTTGGAAAATCTTGAGAAAATCTGAAAAAAAAAAAAAAAAAAAAACGTCCAGCATCGGAATTTGCGGATGGAAGAACGGTGTTTTTATGTCATGAGGAGGACGACCGCTTTAAGCAACCCTTGATTCATAACCTGTTTTGTTCAAGAACGTTCAGGTGAGGGTGAGGTCAAGGTCACTGTACCCTTGGAGGGCCGGTGACGAACGGGCGACTGAGACGATAGTTGGTGAGGCCCTCATCAATTCCTGTCACCTTCGTCCCTGTCCAGATCCATTTGGCCAGTTGGTGACATGGGTCATGAATAAGGAAAGCTACAATGAGGTCTTTCTCAATTATTAATCCTCGCGTGTTTTCTAAGCAGCCTCGTCCCACCCCCTCTGTCTTAAGTACTATTCTCGCTCATTTTGAAGATATCCTCAAACCTTATTTCTAAATTTTTTTTTTTAAGTTTATCAAAGAAATTTAATTTTCTAATATTATTTTGCCGGCGAAGTCGGCCAGCTAGGAGGCCTAATTCAAAACTCATATTTTTGAGGACTCAGAGGCTAAATGCTGTCTTACAAGCACAGAATTTTTGGCTTAAATAATTTTTTTTGAGGATTGATAGTTGAGGACAAAAGACCCTCAAATACGAGTGGGTTATCGGCACAGGATTTTAAGAAATTGGAAATGCAGGTGATCTCTGCTGGATTTGATGACACTGATGCCATTTGAGGATATCCTCCTTTTAAGCCGATTGTCAAGAGTTTAGATGGATTTGGAAGCTCATTTCTTATTGATGCGAACTGCCCAGTAGTAATTTCCAAAGTGAATAGCTGGTTTCGACCATTTCCAATTGCCAATCCATGCTAATTAGCCCTCGACTCCCTCCCATTCGAGACAACAACATTGGAAGTCAATGCAGGAAAAATGCTGCAAGCATTTCACCAGCTTCTTAACCTCCACACAGTCTTCCAGGAGAGTTCAGTTGCAATTTAATTGCCGACTTAACCAGTTTTCCGCCTTTCGCAAAGTAGCCTTCCAGAAAACAGGTCTTACCGACAATAGCACCTACACCACTTCACGGTCTTTCACATTTTGCACCACGCTACTCCGGTAAAAATAGCGAAATACTGCCACCTGATCCTGGCACTCAGTCCGGTGGCACACTTAAACAAAACTGGCAATTAACAGACTATCATCGCAACAAGCTCCCCCTGTGACGCACGGCGTGACATGCGACAAAGTGACAAAGGAGGTCGGGGGGCACGGTCGTACGTCACTTAAATCACCGTGCCAAGCGAAAGTGACATAGCAAGCTCTCTTCCTGGCATCCAAAACATTTTAAAATTACGTTTTGTTTTCTTTTAATTTTGATTCGTCGCCAGAAGATTCACACCCACAAAAAGCAAGAAAAAAACGGCTCGGAACGCTTTAAAAGTGTCACTTTCTTGTTACGAGTTATACACGGCTTGTTTTTGTTTAGAACAAGAGCGCCGCCTCAATTCAAATTTTGAATTAAAAAAAAACAGCTACAGTTTGGGGAACGTTTTTAAATTTGAAGGATTTTTTGAAAATACAAAATTATGAAATGCAGCATATGTCATTTCGGGAGAGGATGAGCAATCAGCGTAACGTCCTTGCTCAGAGGTGAAAACAAGCGCGATAAGAGGATGAATCGCTTGTGACGCTTTCAGCGCTATCCTAATCTAACGCCGTTTGATAAGTTTGCCCATCTACCGGTAAATTGAAATTGGGCCCAGGTACAACGTGCCAGATGAAATCCACACCTCTCCAGCGTCATACTGGAAATCCTTGGACGGGTTTTCGGCGAAATTGAGCGAAGTTTTTCGTGTTTTGGAGCTTTCTGTACCCACGGTGGGTACAGGGGGTGGAGCCAAGAAGAGCCTATTTTCGCTTATCTTCATCAGCGTCAGCTTCATAGAAGAAAAAACCGCTGCTAACTGCTTAATGGTTTTCGACGGCACCTTCTCTAGATTCTAGATTTTAGAAGAGGCCTCATTGGCAATAATTCAACGCTGCCTTTCTTTTGCCTCAAGGAGAGGCCTGCCGAAGTGCGTATTCACTAATAAATGAGCCTAGCACATGTCAGAAGTAAGTCATTCTCTCCTAGCATCCCCCCCAAACCTCATTTAGAAAAGCTCCTGTTCGAAAAATTTAGAACAAAAATCACTCTTCAAAAATCCGTCCTCGGGAGACACTACAGTGAAAGTTAAAACCGTGCCCCGTACTTTTTCAATCTCCCAAACTCATTTTTCAAAATTTCTAAAAGTTGTACATGAAAAATATTTAAACCAAAAGTGACCTTGTTCTAAAAGTCCTAGCAGTGCCTATCAGGATTCCTAAATATTTTATAAAAAAAAAGTCTAAAAAAAGTGCGAAAACTACCACAATACTGCTTCTAAAATTTTTGAAAGTGCAAAAACCAAGTGTCAGTCGACTCCTCGTGAAAATCTGTGTAAAAAATCTCACTGTTTACAAAACCAGCGTCACTTTTGTGCTTCCGAAGAATGAATCAGGCCTGTGAGATTTTATTGTCCAGCGTCATTTCCTTGTGAATCGCCTTCGTCACCGGTGTTCCAAATACAGTGCATTTTTTTGAAAATACCGTGCGTTTTTTTTTCGCCTTTTGTAATCAGAAGACCTCAAAAGCCCACTACTTCTGTGGATATACGATTAGTCCGTCAAGGTCTCTTCCATCGCCTCTTGACTTGTCATCAAAGTCAACTTACCTTTGCAATTTGCACAATTTATCTGAAGTTGCCAGTGTACAATTACATCAGGATCAGACCAGAACGCATTCACAAATTCTACTCTCCAATCAACACAGCATTCGCAAATTATCACTTTCCCAAAAGGTCGCTCATTTCCGTTTCAACAACAAATCTCTCTGTTTACTGTCCCAAGAGGCAAGGACGAGGACTTCCATTGTTCTGAGCACTGTAGCCTAAGGGCTCCCTGCCCCTTAATGGCCATCAATGACGACGAGCACCTTCCCAGCAGTCGCAACTCCTCCTTCTACGACTACCGTCAGCTCCAGCACGACGACGAAGTGTCGCCGCGCTACTACGAATGGTCGCCGCCGACCCCCGAGTCGGAGCCCGAGAGCGACCTCGACCTGGAGTTCTACGGTCGCCCAAAATCCGTGAGTTTTTTTTTTTTTTTTTTTTTGCAAATTTTGATTATTTGTATTTGACACAAAGTTGTTTTTTTTTGCAAAAACAATGTACAACTTTTTTTGGCAGCAGTTTCAACTTCCGGCAGCATTTTGAAATATATTTTTAATACAGGATGTGAACTGTAACTTTCGAAAGGAATTCGGTGGGGAGAAGCCGAAATGGAAGGCGCTACCTGAACTTGAACAGGAGAAAATTACGTTTCCGCCTCCATTTGCCACGGTGCCAAAATTCCCGAAGGAGAAGCGCAAGACGCTGCTCGCCCTGGCCCTCGTCCTCTGTTCACTGGTCCTGAATTCAGTGTCAATTGCCCTGACACATGACAGGGTGCCGGACGGGCCACCGCTTCCGGATGTCACCTCCCTACTTCCAGACCTTCCCCAACTCATGACGCTTCCAGACGTACTCGCTCTCTTCACCATCGCCTCCTGCTTCCTCACAGTCCTGCTCCATCGATACAGGTCAGTAAACCAAAATCAGCGATCCAATCAGCGTTCTGCGGCCTCAGCAGCAGCATGGTCAAGACTTGGAGGTCACACCCTGTAGTAAATGTTGAACAACTGGTGGAGCGAAAGTGATACTTTTGGATTTATTGCCTCATAAAGACCCCATTCTCACAAATGGCAGAAAGTGAAGTAGTAGGTTACAGCATCAACTCGCTGGCAAGCGATTTGCCACGAAACAAGTTTTAGCACTTCATTTTTCCTAAATACGAATCACAGTTCGAAAACTCGTTTTTGGACATTTTTCTCATTACAATTTCTTGTTTGCTTACCAAAACCCTCTGTACATAACGAGACGCCTGTAATATTCCACTGTTTTGTTGAAATAGCACTGATGACATAACGCTTAAATTTTTATATCCGTAATATTCTGAAAAACAGCCTCCACAATTTGTGCAACAGTGCAAGCGCATCCTGCCATTAACTTTATCGTAAACGTCACTGTTTCCTGTTTGAAGAAACTGCTGCAGCCTTATGGTTTTGGTTCACTTTTTTTTTCTGGAATGACCTCTGAAATGCCCCACTTTCAATTTCTTGTGCTGTATTACTTTTTAAGTAATTCAAATCAATTTCCAAGTAATTTTGCAACAAATTGATGTATCTGGTGGTCACGTGACGGTACGTTGAAATTCAAGGTTTTCCGATACCGACAACCGCATCCTGGCATTAACGGTTTACTTCATTATGCTGAAATATCCTTATTATTATAGTTTTGTTTTCAAACTTGTTTTGAAATGACCTCCGAAAATTTTTCATAATATGAAAAATGAGGAAAATGTAAAAAAAATAATTACCATATTTTCTGAGTAGAAAAAAAGTAGCGAATTTCAAGTAATATTTAATGAGAACTACAAATTGTGAAGCAAGGTAAATGTCAGGTTCATGTTTACAATGCAATCGTTTTCTAAATGTAATTTCATTCGAGTTGGGTGGTTTGGGGTACCAAATTTTAGGAAATTTCAAAAAATAATTTGCTCAGCATTTTGAAAATAAGTTGAAAAAAGATGCTGTTGAACTTAGATGGATCGTGGCTCGGCGCGTGTTCTTCATGCTCTCTATGCTCTACACAATGCGGTCAGTGACAATGTACTCGACAGTGCTTCCGGTGGCGAACACGACGGTGTACTGTTCCCCGAAGTCGAATGGGACGTCGGCAGCGGTGATCTTGGGACGCGTGGGAGAGCTTCTGGGAGGCGGAGGGATGCAGATTAGTGGACAGAAGAAGTCATGTGGAGATTACATCTACAGTGGCCAGTCAGTGACATTGTCCCTCAATTAACTCCTTAATTAACGCAAATCTTAGACACATTTAGCCTTGACCCAATTCAAAACAATTTGTCTTCTATTTCACAGCACTGTCATCCTCGTCTGCGGATACCTCATCCTCAAAGAATGTAAGGAAAATGCCTTTTTTTCCTTAATTTCCTTAATTTTCCTTAAGGGAAATGCTTGCTTTTGGAGCAGACATGCCAGAGATCTGCTAAAACTGTTTGCAGATCTTCTTCCTAAAAATTGTTCTGGTAGCGATGACGTTCTGTTTAAAAAAAGTGTCTGTTCATTTGAAGATTCACCTCGAAGATTCACAATTCTTCATTGGATCTCGTGGGGGACGAGCTGGTGTGGGATGGCCATTTTGCTTCTCGCTCGTGGCCACTACACAATCGACGTCCTCATCGGCTACTACGCCGCTACGCGCATGTTCTGGACATATCATTCCCTCTGCAACAACCAACATCTCAAGGTGACGATCCCAATTGGTCCATCCAAACCTAATATGCAAATGACACTTTTAGATCTGTCACGCATTGGGGCGTTTCCCTTTTAGTCAACTTTCACCCAACAATTTCATCCAGAACCTCTAATGTCAACACTTGCGTCAATAGGCCTAGTTTCACATAAAAAAAAACTATTTTTGTAACTCAAACGTCAGTAACGTTTAAAATAGGCTTAATAAAAATAGTGGGTTATTATTAATTAGAGTTCCAAAAATCAAGGTTAAGCAAAACATTGCACTTTACAAATATCATTTGGGTGAATGTTTTATATAACTGTAAACATTCTTTTCATTTTCTTTACTCGCTTAAAAAAGGCTCTGTATATTGAGAGCAGAGAGTGAAAATACTTTGTAAAAAGTCATTGAAAATTTTTTTTTTCACTTTAATACCGTTTAGACAAATTATAAACGATTCTTTGTGATACCACTTACTTACCCGTTTGCTTGCTCACTTAAAAAAGGCTCTGTACATTGTTTATGGAGAGGATGAAAGTGACGCCTATTGAATTGAGAACAATTGCATTATATGCGACATAGCCTTTGTTTTTGTTGTAAGGTTGGGCAAGCTTTCACTTGTCAGTTAGTGAGTCTTAACTTAGAAGGGATATAGGGTGAATTAATTGAATGGTTTTGTTGGTTTGATTGACAGAGGAGGACGGAGAGTAATTACCATGCGAATGCCTGGTGGTTTCCAGTGTTCCAGTACCTGGAGGGAAATGTGCTGGAGCGACTCCCCAGGGAATACTCACTTCCATGGTCACTCCAGAAAAACAAACTCAGACACTCATGCTTCAGATAGTCTTCAAAAACATCATCTTAACTCTTACAAAATGTTTCAAATTCTAAAATTTAGTTGTCAACTTTTAAAATTTAGTTGTGAAGTTTTAAAATTTAGATGAGGAGCAACTGCCTTCATATTTTGTATCTAATGCCTTCTTCAAGTGCTTTCCGTGACACGCTGAATCCAATAAAGAGAGTTCTACTTTTCATCAACACTTATTTTATTCCATTGCATTTACCAAGAGATTTGAAATTCGTTGGAAAATTTCATTCTTCTGAGTTTTCGTAGAGTGCAGTTTTTTATTCCATTATTTTATTTTAGTATTTTAGTTTTGAAGCAGGCACAAACGGCGTTGAAAACTGAGAGCCTCATCGCCGAATGTAACTTTTGAATACGTGAACTTAATTGAAGTTATTTCAATGAAATAAACTGCTTTATTGCAATCTACTTATTTTTAAACGATTTGGAAAGCGTATTTACATAATGAAAAAAATCATCAAATTTTAGTTTAAAAAAGTGAGGTACTTTTGATTTGAGCTAAAGTGCTAGAGAGCGTGTAGGACGAGATGATCCAATTTCAAATACTAATATTAAAAAACTGGTCATAAGCTAGAGATAGCTGATTGTGAGTAGTAGGTGGATTAATTAGCACTTGAAAATGAACAAGTTACAAATGATTCAGACACCTGAAAAATAGAAAATCATGAACAAACGATTGCGTAAAGTTGAGCCATTGCTCTGGGAAATTGGAAATGGGATTATGATTTTCACTTTCACGTCTATAAGCGTCCGTCTCAGGATGCCCCCGTTCAAAGAGTTTTCAGAATAGCGCCAAAATGAGTAGAAAATTCAAAGGGACAGATGTTGAAGGAGTGTCCTTTTTTGCATCTCAATCATAGAAACCCTTATTTTGAACATTTGTCAATCTGTGATTTCATTTAAACAGCTGATCAATTAGTAATTGAAAAGAAAATCGTTGGCCAAAATGGGAGCAGCTTTCTTTCCAGTTCTCTTCTTTACAATTCTCTGGGGAGCCGTGGGCATCGTCCTTCCTTTTCTCGTTCCGAAGGGCCCAAATCAAGGGTAATTGACCTAATCAATTAGTTAATTAGATTCTGCAATGCCAAGTCCAGTCACTCATTTAGTTATTGCTCGTTATAACAGGGTACTTCGCCTAGTTCTGATGCTAACTGGAGCAACCTGTTGGTTATTGTAAGTTCAAAATCAATACCGGGACCTGACGAAGGTGTAGCGTAATTTTAATTAATCATCGCTAATTAATTATTCTCGTATATTCTAGCTGGCTATGCTGCTACATGGCTCAGATGAACCCTCTCATAGGCCCAATCATCAATCAAAAGACGGCTCTCCTAATCAAGCAAAACTGGCTGGTTAGTTAGGTTGGGTGCTCGTTACCGACGGTACACATTCCGTGACCATCCAAGGTCAATCCTCAGTCAACCTTATCATCTAGTTTAACAGTACAACTCCTCCCTATTTATATTATATTGTCGTGTAATGCTCTGATCTGAAATTAAAATAGGCGCCTGTGTAGAAGCATCAAGTTTAATAGTAAGTTTATTCTCAGCGCGTCACAAAACTTACGTAACAGCACCTCAAAAATATTTAATCTACGTTTTCAGAAACAAATTTAAAGAAAAGAAAGCTTAAAACTAGAGCTCTACTCTAACAAAAAACCCGCTCTCGGTCTGTCAAGGTACTATATTAAATTAGAAAATAGAAATCAATTAGTCAGACTTATTAAACCTAAACAGCCGAGGGGCGATGCATTGTGATAATTATCCAGTGCAGAACCACCACATATCTCAAGGCTTGTCTTTGTGAACAATTGCATTTAAAGTGAAGTCGTTCGTAACCCAGAGAGCCACTTCGACGTCGTCAGTGATACGGTCTTCAGAATTCAACTGTTACAAGTGAATCATACAAGTATTTAGTCGGTACTCGAAAAATGGTAAATAGCTTTGCAAAACTTACAACTTGCATCTGCATGGGTTCATTTGTGTAGTCAGCCGCAACCCCAGTAGGTTCCACGTCAGTTGGCTCCAACTTGGGAATCGTGACGTTCAAACCCAGAATTGGAATCTTGAAAATTAACACATTTTTTTCGTTGTAACCGAAGGCTTTTTTTTTAATTATAACATTTGCAAAGTAGTCTCTTACTGCCATCATTGCCGCGTTTGGAAGGTACAGGTCTTCGAATTTGCTTTCGCTTTGGTCACCGAAGTCGATAAACTCCAACTGAGCAGTTTTGGTAGTCAGATCTACACTCTTGACAACTCCACGGTAGTATGCCCCATCATAGAAAGCCACTAAAACCTCACCCACAACTGGTGCCTCATCCGGCTTGAGCTTGTCACCTGAGAAAAGTAAGTTTTAACGAATAGAAACGATATTTTAAACATTTGAAGAAAACAATTGAGAATGGAGCAGATCTTACAAGACTCTCGTTGCTCATCAATAAGTGCTTGTAATTTGGGAGCTTGGGCATCATGTGCCGAGCCCAGCATGAGATAACGAGTTTCGCTCCAAGGAAAGCCAATGAATAACTCCAAATTTGCTTGGAGGTCGGATGAGTATTCGAGGTCTTTGAACATGTACTTCTTGCGAGTGGGCGTGTTCGGAGTTTGAGCTTTCACAACTGCTGGCCGTGTGCCCGTAAAGCGTGTAGCAGTTCCACTTGGTGTTATCGCTTTGGCTACCGTCGTCTGCTCTTTTGGCGGCGTCGGCGTAACTTGGGTTACTGGTGTCGCTGCAACTTTAACTTCGACCTCAGGAGCCGAAGTGGTCGGCGCAGGCGTTGTGGCCTCAGGCTTTGGAATTGCAACCGTGACCTGAGTAGGAATTACCGGCGGAGTAGCTTGCGGAGGTTCAACAACAGGGGGTGATGAATTTGGCGATTGCGCGACAACCCCCTGGTGGACTGTCGGTTTCACAACTTTGAATTCAGCATTTGCAGAATACTCCCCGATTCGAACAAGATATTGTCCTGGAGCAATCTGAAGCAAAATGTGTTTTAAAGAAGTTAAAAAGCAAGAAATTAGGATAATGTTGAGTTTAAAAAAATTGTTACCTCGATCATTGGAGTAACTTTAAGACCCTCATTTTCAAACAATTCCTTCATTTTGGCTTCTCCAAAGTCCTTGCTCACTCTAAGATCCCAAAGGCAGTGAGAAGTGAGCCTCGGCAACGGGGCAAGCTTCATTGGCAATTCAAAGATTACGTCAGTTCCAACAGTCTCGATGTTTCCGTAATCTGAGAAAAAGAGGTCCACTTGGTTAGGAAGTCCTGCTGAGGGTCCAAGAATCTCGGCTCGGTAAAATTCTCCTGAGAATGGAGCCAGGCAAAGTGTTTTGGGCTCAAATTTTTGAAGTTTCGTCACTGTGCCGCTCTCAATAACTTTAGCAATGGCATCAGCCATGGTACCGCCCGCTTGGTGAGTCTCAAATGCTTGCGCAAAGAAATCACCCGTTTCGTTGACGAAGGTTCGCTCAAGCTGGAATAAAGCAATAACGATTACTCTGCATTTTCAAGCGACCGTCATTTACAAAAAAAAAACACTTACCATCACTGGGGTCCCGATTTCAAGAGCAGTCCAGTTCAAGGCTTGGGTCAATCCAGAGAGAAGTTTATCCTGTGTGAGCTCAATTACTTTTTTGTCGGCGGATGGAAATGTACGCGTGACCGCGGGCGTGGGTGACGCGACGGGTTGAACGATGTTGGTGGCAAACACCTTGGCGGCGGCCCGTTCCTTCTCTACGCTGACGAGAGATTCCTTGGCTGCTTCGAGTGTTGCAAGAGGTTCGCGAGGCACTTTGGTTGGAACGGCCGCAGTTGTGAGAGGTTGTTGAGGAGCATCTAACTTCCGGTCAACAACGTCAGTGTTCACCTGAATTGGGAATTACCGAAATATTTGAGTGCGCAGTGAGATTTTGGGTTAAGTGGTAGGAAACTGTTAAGCTTATTCTACTCCCATTTTTCGTCGGTTCCACCGACGCTGCGCTACAGCGCCATTGCGCACTTAGTAAACAAATTCTACTAATGTATTCTATACTTGCTTCTCTTCGAGAATCGAGACTGCCTCCGAAGTTGTTTGAAAAAGACATTCTTTTATTAAGACTATGAAATGTTTAAACAAAACGTTTTAAATCAGTATAAAGAACTTTTTAGCTTACATAACAATAGCACATTAGTATTCATTCGTACAATGATTTACCCGATTTGCCTCTTATCAATACAGATCGATCAATTATCAATTGTTCGTGATCAAGGTCAGATAAAAAATAAGTTAAAAATGTAGTAAAATAATTTATGATTTTCAACAAGTGGGGTTTCTGCATGAAAAGTAAATTTAGTTGCAAATTGGCAGAAAGTCCCGATGAAATCAGGTATTTTGCCAGCATTAGCCGAGTCCCTTTTTCAACTAAAACTCAGCTTACCCATTCACTGTCATCGTCGCCAATGCTGAAAGGCCCCTTGTCTCCAGGCTTTCTTCCTTGAGTATGAGAAGCACCTCCCCGACGTTCTGCTCCTGTTCCGGAACCGCTACAAGCTCCATTACCGGTGGTACGATTTCCGCTAAAACGCTCCCGATCACGACTTCCATAACCAGTTCCAGTGGTTGGTCCATTACTTTGACCATAATTTCCGCTGCCTCCTGATCGACGATCTCCACCTTCTGATCTATAGCCATTGGAACGAGGAAGTGATCGATTGTCACCAGAACCGCCTCTGCTCTGTTGTTGGTCACGAGGCTGGTACTGCCTCGGTCCGTTCTGGAAGTCATTTGGATTTGGAAGAGCAGAGCTAAATGATCCTCTGCCTTCTGGATGCATAGGAGATGGTGTGGAACCGAAGCCGCCCGAGCTGTATCCACCACTTTGAGCCGGAGAGACGACAGGCTGTTGGAGAGGCCTTCGCTGGTCATTGTGAACCATATTATTTTGTAAAACGATTGGCGTTGGATCTGGGAGCAATGGAGATTTCTGTGTATCTTTCTTCTCAATGATACTAGAAATAAAAATAAAGGTTCATGGTTTTTCTTTTGCTAATTCCGTTTGATTTTTACTACTCAGAGGCTCCGATTCAGTGTAGAGATCAAATCCACAATCAATAATAAATAAATACTTACGCTGAAAGACAACTCGAGTGATCGTCGATGCAAGAAGCAGCACAATAAACCATGTCCTTGTTTTTGCGACTTTGATACCCAAAGTGACGCTGACATCCCGCACATTCCAGGCTCCGGAAATTCGTGAGGAGGTCATCTGGATTCATTTTTGACATGGCAATAAGTGTAGAGCCAATGCTCGCCTCGCCTTTCTTCTCAGGTTGTAAAACTCTAATTAAAAGTCAAAGATAAGAAATTTAAGTAAAAATAGTCAAGATGTACCTTCTTTTTTTATATATATATAAAAGCACTTGACACATTCAGCAAATGTAATGAACAGCGACGGTGCAACACACAGTCACAAAAAACCTGAACTAAACTGCACTAACAACAGCAAACCTAATTTGCATCATTACAGGCAATAGGCAACTCAAACCAACAAACAGCGATTCAAATGCGTTTACCCTAGCTGATAAGGAGCATTTGCTTTTAGCTGGACGTTGCCCTGAGCGTAATTGATACGCTGTGGCGTTACATCCTGCCGTCTAGCTCCCGGCGTTTCTGTTCCTGGACGAGGCAAGGGTAATAATCCTGCAGGGGCAACTCCGGCCAAGCCAGGAGAACTGTAACTGTTGTAAGCAGATTGTCTCAGCACGGCATTCGAGCCCTCGTCACTCGGGCCCCCAGTAGCGGTAGCAGCAACAACGTACCCGTAATGCTGTTGCTGCACGCTCTGCTGAGGTGTGACAGGAGAGTATGCTTGTGAGTATGATTGTGCTACTTGCTGTGATTTCAGGATGAATTGATTAATTTGCTCTTGGATAACACCAACCTGGGCCGGGTCATGAGTAGGGTGATAGGAAGCGTTATTTGTGGAATTAGGATTGGAACGATAGTTTAGGCCCTGACGGTGATTCTGCTGTGACCCGTGTGACCTTTGATCTTGACCGTAGGAGTTCCCACCACTTGACCTTCCTGACCCTCTTTGTCTTTGATTATGACCGTACATTGTAACCAGAACTTAATTTAACGAGTAGCGAAGAGAGACTCTTACGTTATGATGAAGAGGATGAGATTCGAAGAAAGTCAAAATTCCTTGTTTATGGTCTCAAATGCAGCGGGAGAGGGTTCACGAGGTATAAAAGGATATAGTCTCAAATGTAACGAGTGGATTTACCAATTGACGAAGGTGATGGTTGTGGACGTTGACACTGACACGTCTTGTCCAGCGAAGGATCGGAGTGAGGCTGGAGAGAGCGTGACGAAGGAAGATCCAAGATGGCACCGTGACAGGCCAAGGGACAAAAGCACACTGCTGGAGAAGACTCGGAAGATAACTGAGGCGGCCAGGGACTTTACAGTAGCCAAATCCTGCCCTCTCATTGGCTACTGATAAAATTAAGGCGTTTCATTCAAATTAGCCTTCGTCCAAAAGGCGACAGGAATGCGATGAAATGAGGCAAAGTGAAGTGAAAGAAATAATTCTTCGTCTGCATCTTTTTTAATTCATGAAAAAAACGCTAATCCTCTTAAGCTCCTTTTCAAATCAATTTTACGGTATTTTCTCACATTCAATTAACATTTAAGTTTAGCTTTTTAGTTTCAAGGTAAAAGATTTTGGCAGGTAAATTAATTAACTAATTTTTTAATTGAATCTCCAGTTGTCGACTGCAGCTTTGCTCGATGTTGAGAAAAAGGAAGCATTGCTTGCACTGCATTGTTCTAAAATATTTTCTCCTCGTTTCAAGATTATTGAACAAAGTCCACGCAATTTTTGGATTTAAAAACAAACAATTTACAATTATTTGATTTGTACATTAGTTAATTAGTTGATTGCCAGGTATTTTGAAAGGTAGTGGAATGAAGGAGCCCTTAATTTTTAGAGTTTTGATATGCCATTTTTATTAGTTCAAAATTACTCTCTCCGTTAAACTGTAATTTAGTTAATACTTGCGTAATTGTAAAGTACCGCACGTTCTTGATTAGTGAAACGTTTTTTTAGAATATGTTTGTACAACCCTTAAAACTACTGGAAAAACACTGGAAAATAATGCTTTACAAAAGTTGTAGAAATGCTAAAAGAAAAGAAACTACTTTTGACTACATCGTTTGCTGCTGCCGAGAGCTGCCCCTCAATTACCGCTAAAAAATAAAGTTCTTGTTTTAAACAGATTTTTAAACATAAGTATGGCCTCCGTTTTTAAATCAACTTAAAAAAGATTAGAGTATCACAAAAATAGAGTTTTAGAGTTTAGCAAAGAGTGCTTAAAAGTTGGTAATTACACAAAAAGAAAACCTGTTCTCTTCTCTCTTCAGTTATTGTCTTCAAATCGAAGGATTATCGTTTTCCGGAAGTTGGAAATGCTTGCGAAGGTGACGCTTTTTGAACACACGCTATTTGGGGGCGGGGCATTTTTAGAGATCAGAGAGCAAGGACTTTTGTAAAGAATAACAGAATTGTCTCGAAAGTTCAAGGGTACTTGTTTACACAAAGTAAAAATCCAGATTTACAACTTCAATAAAAAAAAACTCTTTTCTAAAAAAAGTTAGCCTAACATCACTTAGAAATCAGTCTTTGAAAAATATAGGATTCTCTCTTGTTAGATTTTTCGTCGGTGATTTGTACATTAAGTACAGTTGAATAGAAGTGCTGCCGCGAGTGGGTAGGGGTCGTTTTGAGGTCATCAATTTCGTCCTTAAGTGTACTGCTCGTAGGTCAAATACTCTAGGGCAGATCTGTAGCAAAACTCGTACTGGTCCTGCAAAACCAATTTGTATGTAAGACGCTGTGACGTAAACCAAATCTGAAAAATTCTAAAAATTCCCAAGTTGAACAAAACCATTTTGTGTTCAGTTACCTCTGTCTGCACCATTGCAGGTCTCTGCGTCCTGAGAATTCTGACTGTTTGGAACAAGTCGATCAGATCCTCAGCCTGGATCCGAGCAAGAACAATGCTGAGGGCGATGAAGACGCCAGTCTTCCCCACACCGCCGCTGCAGTGGACTGTGATGGGCCCTTCTTGACCAAATTGTTCCTTCGTTTTGTGCACTTGGCCAATAAAGTCGATGAAGCCTTCCGAACTTTTCGGAACACCTAAAAGCAAAACATAATTTAAAATATTCAAAGATTTACTTATGAAATGCTCACTGCAATTTTTCCGTTTTGCGGTTTCCTTTTTTTAAGAGTTAAAGATTTTTCTCTTAGGATTTGCCTATTTTTCAATGATTTTTTAAAATTTGTAACGAACCTTGCTCTGGCCACTCGGAGAACTGAAACTGCCGAATCGTCCTTGACTGTCCATCTCGGGCGTCGGTTATCTGAAAATTGGAAATTAGTGTCATAATTTTTCACTTTTGAAGTTTTATCTTTGTAACGATCTCGTAGGAAACTGAAATCTTGAGGATTCCTTTTTCACATTATTACCTTGAACTCTCGTAAAGTGTACTGCGGCAAATTATACTCGGCGATAGGGTCCACTACGAAGCACTGGTATCGCTGGGAGCGATCATTGGGCCAGTACAGGCAGCACTTGTCCTAAAATAAAATAAATTTTGAAATAAGGGTCGGAAGCACACCAACTTCACAATTCTCACCTTCCCCATCTCTCTGAGCTTCGTGAGCATGACAATGATGTTTGAATTGTGTTCCCAAAGCATGCGCCAAAAGTCGTCGATCGTTTCGGGGAGGGGGCCCTGCGTCGCAATGTAGGAGGAGCGATCCTTGTAGCCGTCGACGAAGGAAGCGTTGATGTAGTCGGACCCTTCGACACCACGGATGGGCTGAAGGCAGACGCGGGTGACTTCGAAGGGAAGGATGTTGACAAGGCGGTTCTTACGTTGGTTGCAAGGCAAATTTGCACTCACGAAGCGAGTCGAGTCTATCTTCATGTTTGCTAATTTCTGTAAAAAAACACAAATTTCTCAAATCAATTCTTTTTTCGCTAGATCTCAACGCCAAACAAGAGTTGTGCAACATTTTGCGTCATAAAGTTAACATTTTAAAGATGCGTACTCTTTAAGTAATTTAGGATTTGAGAGCTTACTTTGAATTCGATGTCGAGTCCACTGTACGTTTCTCCAGGATGAAGCGTCGTGAGGAAATCAATGTGAAATTGGAGCTTATCGGCAGGGACTTCCGTGTTCCCACAAATAATTGCCTCCAGAATTGCGTCGTGTATAAAAATGTACTGATCTTCGGTTTGAACCTGAAAATGAAAAAATTTGTCAATTTAATCGTTCACCAATTTGCAAGGACAACAAGGACAATAATTGAAAGACTTTACCATGTAGTTCCTTTGTGCGCGGAGACACGTGACATGTCCATAAATGTCAATTGTATTGTCCTGTTTGATGCGCTCGAGCATCGAGTCAATAACTACAAAGCAGCCTGTTCGCCCCACCCCTGCTGAGCAGTGCACAATCATTGGGCCACAGTCCGGGGGGTTGAGAATCTTTACTCGTCGGAGGAACATAAGGAAGGGGGCGGGGTGATCGGGGACACCTTCATTCAGAATCAAGTATTTTTAAAATAAGTTTTCAAAATCCAGAGTTTTTTAAATTAAGTTTTTCAATTTTTTTAGAATTTTGCTTTTGTTTTCTAAACTTACCATGGTCAGGCCAGGCGGTGAACAGCAACTGCTTAATTTCACGCGTTTGTTGCATTCCGGGCTGCAAACAAAGCATTTGAAGAAATCAATTTAATGCTTTATTTCGGATATCCATAAATAGGATAGATATCGAAAAAGGGATGGCAGATAGTATCTCACGGAAATTCTTCGGACAAGAAAACTTCGGATACAGTAAGTAGCCAGTTCTTGGACTTCGCGCAGGGTCACCGTAATGTCACCATACGTCTCGGATCCACGCGTAGGCCAGTACTGGTCACACTTGACACGGGCTCTCTCCTCCAGGCGGGTCATCATGACAATTGTGGCAGTATTCACCTCCCAGCACATTCTCCAGAAATCTGCAAACGTTTCGGGAAGGGGGCCCTGGAAATTGCAAAATGAAAATGAAATCAAAAGTAAAAACATCTTCTGGAATTTGTAGGTAAATAACGGTAACCTGAGTGGCAATGTAAGCATTTTGTCTTCGGTAGCCGTCGCAGTAGTTTGCGTTGATGTAGTCTGATCCGAGAATGTTGTCGAAGGGTTGAAGGACCACCCTTGAGTGGTCGTAGGCCACCACATTTGCATATCGATTCTTGGGTTTATTGACCTCTAAATTTGAACTTTCCCACGTGAACTGCTGACCTGCGTCAATGCTCTCATACTCCTGGGAAAAGAGGTGATTGTCGTTGGCCTTGAGCATTTCGATTCGAGCCGACAGCTCGGGAATTATAATGGGCGGATGCTGCATCATGGCCTGGAATTTAAAAAAAAAATTAGAAAATATTTTCAATTTGTAGATTTTTTTAATTTCAGAACTTAAGTTTTCGTCCCAATTATTTTACGTATCTCTATATTTTCGTACCGGGGATTTGTAATTGAGGCGTCTCATTTCTACAGGATCGCTTGGACTATCGTGACAGCCTAAAAGAAATGAACGTCTAAACATAGCCTCGAATCTGGATAATCGCTGAATTTTATGTGTGGAATTCCTACCAATGAGTCCATCGGGACCGAGACTGTGCATTCCTAGACTCGAGGTGATGTAGCCGGTGGGAAGCAGCATGTCACCGCCTTCCGTTGCTGTCATCAACGGCTTCATGACGCCTGATTGATCCAAGTGCTTGTGCGTTATCCTTCGACTGAAATTTATAAGAATTCAATTTGTAATTTTTATTTACAAAATATTTTTAAAACTAGAAAATCAACACAAAAAAAAACACTCAAAAAATTTCTGCAAAAATTTCAAATGAACTAAAACAAGTGTATTTTACCTTTCTGTAATTAACTTCTTCAAATCGATTTTCGAAATTTTCAAATATAAAAAATATGCTCACTTTTAATTATTTCATTTTTAATTTAAAATACGTTAAATCAAATCTAGCTTTAAATAGGGTTATTTTTTTTCTTTTCTTGAACAAGAGACTGGACTTATTTTTTAATATGTGTTTCAAATCAGCGATTAGTTTTTGAACTTGTGTTACCGTTTGAGAAGGAAGCAGAGGAGCATACAGCAGGCCGCAAAGACGACGGCGATGACGGGAGCCACGACCCAGAGCATCCCTGGCTCCGCCATTTGCGTCTTCACCGAACCTTCATGGTGATTGTGCGAAAGGTCATTGGCGGGGCGACTTGGTGGCCCACAAGCATGTGCTTCCGGCATGCTCAGGGAAATTGGATCCGAAAATGGACTCGACGTATAGAGATGCTGTCAAATCAAACGTTCTTTTTAAACGACTGTTCTAAATATCTGATTTTTAATATTCAACCCTCTATGACATTGTATTTGTGTCCAGCAACGGTATGAATTAGAAGAAAAAAACCGCTCCCCTACCTTTTGCGGCGTGTCCACTACTGCACGCAGGAAAATCCGGTAGCGTGCGTTTTTCTCCAGATGCTTATTGTCGTATCCATTGTAGTTGAGTCCGTCTCCGAGCGTAAACTGCCTCGGAATGGCTCTCGGAAGAAATCGGGCAGCGATATAAGGCTGCACGAAAATCTCTTCGTCATCAGGCTCTCCAGCGAAGAGTCGCCCTCCAGACGACACCACTTTGGTAGGGATGCCAGGGATTCCAGCCATCTAAAAAATTCAGTTAAGCGTCACTCCTATGTTTCAACGATTACAGATTGCATTCCCACGAGTATTTTTACATTTTCAATGATGAAATAGTCTGGATACTTCTCTTCCAGGGTCCTTGAGTCAGGCACAACGACTAAATAGTAGTGGGAAATGGGGCCATACTCCTCCGACGCATGCGGCAAGTACAGGTTCACTTTCCCGCCTTGAAAGCAAACGTCCGGCTTCACCATTGGCTGCGGAGCCGCCATTTGCGTCGTCACTGTGATCTTTGCCGGTGGGCGATATGAGTTGTCGGAAGGTACAGCAGTAACGCTGTAGAATAAAAAACAGTTTAAAAAAGTTTGAAGACAACTTACTAGTTAAAAATCAGATTCTCAGCGATTTTGGCCTCCTGATATTTCCAGAAAATGTTATTCCGTTTTTTTTTTATTTAAAATTTGAATCATAGAAATGTTTTTTGAATCATTGTTTGAAAAACGAAGGCTCACTTGACATTGTAGGTGGTGAAGGGCGCGAGGCCCTCGACGAGAAGACTTTCCTTATCAGGAGAGACCCTGTGTTCCTTGGGCTTCGGGGTAAAGTACTGCGTCTGCGTGATGCCGTCCGAGTCCACAAACTCCTTGACAGCGTCATAGGTAATCTGAGAGGTCAAAGCGTTATTGACATTGGACACTTTAAGGGGTCAAGTGAAAGTGCTCTGAGCCCTTTACCCTGTATTCTATGGGATTGAGGCGCACCGGCCTCGCCCACTTGAGCATCATGCTGTGTGTACTCAGATCTTCAGCAGTCAGTTGGAGAGGAACCTGAAAACAAACAAACGTTTGAGACCCTTAAGGGCTCTCTCAGCCTCCACGCTGCGTCTTTCTCCACGTTCAACCGGAAGGGAATCTTTTTTTTTATTCACATTTCACATGACAAATTGGCATTCCATTCAATCATGCAAAATTACAGCAAACTACTAAACTCGGACTTTCGCACAAAATTTATGAAATTTTTACTTCCGACTTCGCTGTTCTACAACAAAGATTTTTTTTTTGATAATTTACATACAGATTAATTTCTAAAACATTGTGAATTTAGAATTTAGAATTACTCACTTCTTCAGGCTTGAGCTTCACAATTTCCTTTTCAGAAACCCTACCAAGGCCTGATTTAGTCTTGGCACAGACGATCACGGTGTACTGAGAGTGCTTCTCGAGGTTGATCAAATCGGCCGACTCCGTCACGCCCACCGACGTACTTTGCCACGTATCCAAATCCTCGATGGCCGTAGTTGTGTAGAATATCTGGTAGCCAATGAGCCGTCCTCTTGCCGGAACGCCGTTCCACCAAACCTTTAAAAAACCGTTCGCAAAAATTAAACAGCGAATCGAAAAAAAAACTTAATTAAATTATTTCATGCTTGAGGAAGGGCTCTTTCGAAAATATGACTAAACTTATCCAATTTTCAAAAACCGTTTGAAGATTTACCTCCACCGTGGAATCGGAAGTTGGCATCGCTTGGACATGCGTCGGAGCCCTTGTCATTTCCTTTTCTGTCTTAATGGCATACTTTTCGCTAAGGGGCCCTCGACCCTGACTCGTCGACGCTGAAATTTGGACCCAGTACTCTTGATTCTCTTCAAGGGACCAAAAGACGGCCTTCGTCACGGTGACGTTCCGCTCGACTGAGTCTCCCAACTTTCGATGAAACGTGATATGGTAGCGCAGGATTTGTCCATTCCGCTGTTCAGGTACGGGCGGATCCCAGGAGACGGCCACTACATCAGTCGTTTGAAACTTGACGGCAATGTTCACGGGAGGACCTGGAAGTAAGGCAGCGTTAGCGCTGAAAATTTAAGCGATTTTCGCAAACTTTGGGAAACAAACCTGATGGAACGCCTTCCGGTGTCGTGTAGAACTGAACCACCTCCTGGCCGTATCCGATATGATTCTTTGCCGAAACTCGAAACTCGTACGCCACTCCCAATTCTACACGAAAACAGATAGGCAATACTTGAGAAAGTAGATTCGTAAATCTAATGCTTTGGTAAAAGGCGTTATTTTTACCGAGCTTTTGAATTTTGTGTTGTAAAACTTGACCCCCCTCCAGAAGTATTTCCTGCAGTTGACCCAACTTCGATCCATATTTTAAGCGATAGCCTCTCAGCTCTCCGAAAGTCTGCGTAGGGCGACTCCATTCTAATTCCATTGTTACGCTTCCATTCGCAGCGATCACCCTAAACAGCGATTCATGTTAAAATCAGTTAGTATAAACTAAAATATAGCTTCCAGAACGCTAAAAATTTTGAAAACAAAAAAT
>VYYI01000606.1:0-28554 GCA_021029175.1 Bilobella aurantiaca
GGTTAAGTTTGTAAATATTTAAGTCAATATTTCGGCTGTTTTTAGTAAATATTTCAATAAATATTACGGCGGTTTTTAGTAAATATGTTGCCCAGGCCTGTTTATTATCAATGCCTAATATACAATACAGCTTGACAGATTCAGCCAATCAAATTTATTGATGTAAAATCTAGTTTGATATTTTAGTTACTTAACAAATAGGGCTAATTGTTGTAATTAAATTAACTGTAAAAGCATGCAACTTAAGTGTAAGTTGAACGTACGTGTGGTTGAAATTTAAACCCTTGCCTCTACATTAGCACTAAAAATTGTTAGCGTAGTCTTCATTAGCAAAATTTACTCTGTTTGTAGTTATTAATCTTAAAAATCTACATTCAATTGCAAATTCTTACCATATTTTGACAGTGTATAGGGAACTCCAAAGAAATCTTCATAGTAAGCCATTAGCTTCAGAGCCGTTTTATGCGCAAATGCTGCATAATTCAGCATTCCTGGAGCCGTATGAATGAATAAATCCGTGCCCTGAAATGTTATATTTAAAAAATGTTAAAGATAAATTCTGCTTGCTTTTGTAACTGTACCTTTGAGGTTTTGCTGTTGATGGTTTCGTAATCACAAATTATAAACCCCAATTCGCTAGCGCTCAATTCCGGTGTTTGTTCAAACTCATCACGCATCTGTAAATATTTTGAAGATTAGACTTAAGCCAAAAAATTGCCAAAACTTAAATTCCCGAGTAGCACATTTTACCACTTCTTTGTTGTACCCATAGTACACCATCTCAATTCGTTCAATTGGCATATTGAACATGGACTTGTACACCATATCTCTAACGATTGTCATTTTGAAAGTAGCCTTAAACAGCGGTTCGTCAAAGCACGGAAATGCCGTTCTTGCAAAGTTGGGCTCAAACTGCGTCGCGGCAAAGGCACTTTATACAAACAAGACATTAAAATAAATATCTGAAACAACATTAATAATATTGCATAAGATATAAATAGCATATATTTAAGTACTATCCGGAAAATCTGCATTTCAGAAACTGTTACCGAGTGACTCCTTGTGGCGAAGTGTAGGAACTGATGTAGAATCCGTTTATATCAGATCTAAGTTTCGTCTGAAAGCGAATTCCAAACGAATATGTTTTCCCAGGAATTAGAGAATTTTCTTTGCTAAGTTCCAGGTATCTCTGTTCAATTCATAATTATTTCAATTGAACTTTGTCTCAAACTAGAATTGGTGATATTTATTTTAAAATTCATCGTAACCTGCTGGAAGGGTGCGTATTCTAGAAACCTTGAAATTGTCTTGCTTGAACTCTGCTGACTCATATCCTCCCGAACCCACTTCTCAGTAATATTAATGTTCTGGGCAGCATGAAAGACAATGAAATGTGTTTCATTGTCAACAACAAAGTTAATAGCAACCCATCCTACAAAAATTAAGATAAATGAGCGCGAGAAATAATATCGGTTAATAGTATCAAGTTTTTGAAGAATGATTAGACGAATACGTCTGTCGCAAATTTGCCGTTGACACTTGTTCAATCCACCTTGCATATAAGACAGTTTGTGAGAGCTTCTGGGAGCTTAATTGTAGGTAGAAGTAAATATTATTCTGAAACGTGGTTATTTAATAACTTAATTTATGGCAATTTTCATAAAGTTCATCCAAATTTAATTTAATTTGCCATATTTTAATGTTTAGTTGAGTCGTTTGTAATAACTACTGAGGAGGTTTTATTTGATTACATACTGGATTATTGCTTTTGAATTACAGAATTCGTACCTGTTACGTCTAAGGTTGTTAAATTGGGGTGAAGTGAGATAGTGTAGTTTGTCGGTCTCACAAACCGAGGCAGTTCCGAATTTTGCCAAGGATATTCTTCCCCTCCGGTTGCTATGAACGCATTTATTTCCGAATGATTTATTTCTCCAATGGTGTCAGCACCAGGTTCTGACGTGCATTCTTAGATTTTTGGTTGAATTAGATTTAATTATAATCTATTAAATTATTGTTGTTGCAGCAGTACCATACGTAAGTATACCTCGGCAAACAGATAGCAGCCAAATAATTATTTTGAATTGAAAATTTTTAAAAACTACCAAACATTTGTATATTTGTTTTAAATTTTGGCATTGTAAATAATAGAAAAATGTTTTAAAATAAATTTTGTAGTAAATGACTTGTTAATTTGAAATTTGCTTACAACTGATGTAAATAATTATAATATAATATTTAAAATTATTCACCCAGTTACTTAATAATTTTTTTTATCCTATAATAAACCTTACTGTTAGCAGAACTCGCATATGCAGTAGAAGCACTTGCTAAAAATATAAGGACAATTAGTGCGCTGTTCAATTTTTTCAAGTTAGCCATTTCCAACAAAAAGAAATTGTGTATTTAATTTTGTATTACAGACAAACCGACATTACTGTAATTGAAGCGATTTGCCCTTGTGTCTTTCTATTAGAGTGTTTTATCAGTACCGAAGATGTGACGCAGATGCTCCAAGACTTTGACGACCCAATTTGATTGACATAGAGGATATGAATCTTGGGATAGTTTTTAAATTGCCTTGACCACGGATAACCCCTTCCATCACATAGACTTAGCTTACTAAACTTGGATTTCAGTTTAAAATTGTAATATTCCAAGAAATATAACCGAAAAGCTGGTTGAATTTTTTTGAATAATAAATCAAAATTTTGAAATGCAGAACTACCGATCCTGTTTTCACAACTTATTTAGATTCACATTTCATGAGCTGTAAAACTAAGCCACAGTAATTCCGATCTGTCGAGCAAGCACCTCTAGAAGTGAATTTCTTGTTTTCAGTCATTTTTTTTGTAAATTTGGACTGTCTGATTAAGAAGTCAAAAAAAGAGACAAAACATAAAAAAAGAAATAATTTCTTATGCGAAGATTTATCACAAATGACACTGACCACTTTAACGAACTGTATTGTTCTTGATGGTTACAATGTAGAAAAAACAATGGTCGTTAACCAAAATGGTTAAAATTAATAGTAACTTTGTTACCAATTTGAGTTGTAGTAGTTCAAGTGTTATTTGGTTTATTTTTAAATTAAATTTTAAGGATCCTAGATTTGATCCTAGATTTAAACTGGAAGCTCTATAACTTCAATTTAGATCAAATTTTCTTAATTTAATCGGTGGACAAGTTATCGACTACTACTATAATCTAATTTTCAAATGAGAGCTACCTCAGAGCTACTCTTTATACTTGCAATTTCAAATTTATATTTATTTGGCAAGCGTACTAGTTTTGCCGTTATTTATGTTTTTAACAACATAGAGTTGTAAAACAAATTTAAATCTGAGGATGGTCGGTCGAAGTACATGTGTAATTTGTTTAAACTAAAATTGGATTAGTCAACTAACGGAACACAGTAAACTAAAAATGAGAACTCAATTTTGCCTATACTATAACAAACTATAACAAAGTTAGATTTTTATGGTTCATTTAATTTATTTAGTAATTTTTCCTTTTGGATCCTATCAGAAAAAAATATAGAGACCAGAAATCACATATGTTTACATACCAGGGGAATACCTTCTCAAATTAATTCTAAAAGAAATCTAGAAAAAAAAAAACAATCGATATGTAAGATATCCGGATTTCTTTAAAACGGAATATAAAATGGTAGCATCAATTACATAGCATACTTTATTCCAACAATTGAAAGAAATTTATGTGTTTACCAATCAAGCCATGGCTCCCTATCAAATTTTTTTCTTTTCTACAATATTTGTATCTCCATAACACGGGAAATACCCGGTAATATTTAAATATTGACAATTAACGAGGCTCAAATAAATTTGTTTTAGAGTTCAAAGATCAAGGACACCACTTTGTTATAATAGAATAGTATTTTGTTTAAGGGAGGTATTGAAATTATCGCTAAACAAAAGTATTTAGGTTAAGAATCTGCTGAGAGTGAAGCATCTCTCTCTTCTGTTCTCATTCTATTAGTTCCTTGATTAGATGCCCTTGCAATTGGCTCTTCATTAAGCAAATCAATAAAACTATAAGCTAGTGCTAAAATTACCACTGAGCAACTTGCGACTTTATTTTGAACAATTGTTGACTGTTGTCCAGCAGGATCGAAACATGTATGCTGCTCATAAACTCTACAAGCTTCACATATTTTGCGTATAGATCTAATGTAACCCTGTTATCCTAATTTTGTGCTATTTTTGTATTGTCATTTTAATCGAGTCAGGAAAATAAAACTAGAATATACACAATTATTTTTTCAAAGTTAATCGAAAAACTCATATCGAATAAGATCTTAAACTATCTGAAGCATACTTCAGTATTCCAGAAACATTTCAATCAAAATAGTTTAGATGCAAGTGAAGGGTTTTTTTTTGTACCGAAACTTTCATTTCCAATTTTCAAATAAAATCAATTTATAGTTTATTTTTATATATTTTTTATTGCCAACAATGGGGCTTTAGTATGTAATCTAATTGCTTTAAGATACATATTCAACCACTAACGTCATCATAGCAAATGCCTGTCAAGTTAGGCACAATTTGTCTTGTGCTTCAAATTTAGAAATAGATGACATAACTGATAAGTACAATCAGCTTCCAGTTAATTAGTATTAGTTAATGTCTGGAATCAATCAATATTACCAAATTTAGTTGGAATAATCCCACTAACTTGACAGTTATTAATAAAATGTGTCGATTTTGTGATTGATTCATGATGCGCTAAATTTGAAATTTCCCTGAGCTTTGTAATTTACAAGGATACGACGTCATAATTTTCTACCAGGCAGAAACGTTTTTGAAATCATTTACCGCAGTATCTGGCTCTTATAAAGTTTGCGTATAAATACCATATGACATATTGTCGTTTTATCCAAAACTCAGGTTCAGAAAACATGACTAAATCACTTTTGATTTTGCTGGTTGGTTTTGCAGCCTTACACAATGCCACGTCAAGGAAAATTGCAACTTCCGGGCAACAGAGCATTGTTTCAGATAGTGGAGTATTCTACAAATATGGAGAAAGCCAACCCCAGCTAGATTTTCAAAACGTTTGGGACATTTGCCATACTGGGGTGTAAGTAGCAGCCATTATAATTTATCAACGGAATAGTGTACAAATGCATAGATCAGAGCATGCACAATTCTTTATACGATGACATTTAATTTTGCAGGTGGGTTACGCATTCTGGACAAAATTATTCTATTGGTCCTGAAATTGGAATCAATCAAATTTTCCCTGATCTCGACTACGCATGTGAACTTCACTTCCACTATTTAATGCGCTCTATGCGTTTCATCGGTCTTGAAAACGAGTACGCTGGAACTTCAGTCACATTATTTTCACAACAAAACATGTATGGAGAGGAAACGATCGTATTTGGGGATGAAGTTTCCCAAATTGACATGGAAGTTCATGCTGTGGTAACAATTGGGACACAGGTAGAACTTTTTCAAGAACCCAACTTTGGAGGGGAATCCATTTGCATTGTTCACGACGTGCAAAACAAATGCCGTGGGCGAGTCTGCTGGTTCTGGTGGCTCCTTGCATGGGAATTCCCATGGAACATTAATACTGCCCGATCCGCAAGAGCTGGTTGCGGACCAAATGCCAAGCACATTCAACCGAGTTCCGATAAAAACATCGGAACAGTAATGAAAGATTTGTAATAACAATTACTAAATAAAAAATTCACTGCATAAGAATTCTAGTTTTTATCAAGAGTAATATCATATTCAAAGTTAGTTTATTTGAATATTTTGAATTATCTCAACCTATTACTAACGTTATCATAATTCTTTTCATTTATTACCGTCAGTTAATATAGTTATAGTATTTATTATTATTATTATATGATATTATTTTTAAGACTAATCATTTTTTTTAACTGGTATTTTTTAATAAACTGTGCTCCCAATAAAATAGAGTCAAGTTTTTAAATTTTGCTTTTTTTCTTATGGGAGTATACACGTATTTTCTCCATGGCGGCAAAAACTCGACTATTTTTTATAGAGAGCACGGTAGGAATATAGCGCACTAAAACGTATATACAAACACGCTATATTTTTATCGCCGTAATTGCGATCCAAGATGCAAGAATTTTTTTTCGTGCATGGGGAGAAAAATCACAGTTTGCAGTTTGGCACAAGTTTACTTCAGCAAGCTGGTAGACTTCTTTATTTTGAAATTATAATAGCTGTAATAATTCAAATAATATAAGTCACCAAAATTATAAAATTTGACATTGAAAAATTAACCGTAGTTAATACATTTGACACTCACGATTATATAATAGAGAGATATGTATAGTCTTTCTCGTTTAAATTTAAAAATTAATCAAATTTTTAGATTAATGATTTGGTTTCATAGTCTGCAGTGGGTTCTTTTTTTATAAATTTAAGTTTTTTATATGTATAAAATATATATAAGCATTTTCTTCCGCTTACAAAAATTTATTCGTCCAAATTTGATTGAATCAATTGTATAATTTTATAATTTATAATGTATTTTTAATGTAATTTGGAAATTATTCAATCAATCGGTTTATTTGATAGAAAATAATATTATATAACTTGAATTACTATTGGCACTACAAATTTCAATTTATGGTATGCTAATTTTTTTTAAGAAAGGCTTGATAAAAAGAAATCAAATTTTTAATTTTTCTTTGTTGTGCAGCTTTGTTCTGAAGTTTCTTACGCAGTAAATTTTTATAATTCAATCCCATTCATGTAAAGCATATTACAAAATCTTGTAGGTTGACTGACACAAACCACAACGTCATCACTTCAATTGAATGTAAAGTGCACACGTCGGGTTGGAAGAAAAGTTTAATTTTAAGTTATCCAATGTATTAAAAGCAGATAAAAATTATCTGTTTCAACTTAATCGATAATTCAATATTAGATTTCAAGGATCCACAAGCGCATATTTAGGAATAAATATTGATTGATCTGCTAATGTTGGTTAACAGAAAATTTCCCCACGCTTTTCAATTTATCGAAATATAACAACATAATCAGAAGTTTTGTAGAAATGTATTTGGCATATGTTATGTCATGTGCATTATCAGATTGGTTTGACGTAAATTCCTACTACAAATAGAATCACAAAATTAGTTACTTTAACTAAATTCCGATTTAAGAAATCATGGCTAAACTAATTTGCCTTATGCTAGTTGGTATCGTTACATTAAACAGTGTGGCGTCAAGGAACATTGCCACATTGGGACAAAAGAGTATTGTTTCAGACAGTGGAGTATTTTACAATTATGAGGAGAGCCAACCACAATTAAATTTCAGAAACGTTTGGGACATTTGCCATACTGGGGTGTAAGTTTTACATCAATTGATATTTGCAAAGTAATTAAATAATAATCAGAAATAATACAATTGAAATAAAATATTTCAAAAATTTAGATGGGTTACTCATACCGGACAAAATTATTCTATTGGACCTAATATCGGAATTAACCAAATTTTTCCTGATCTCGACTACACGTGTGAGCTTCACTTCAACAACGTTATGGGTTCAATGCGGTATGTTGGCCTTGAAAACAATTACGCTGGACCTTCAGTTACACTATTTGCACAACAAAACATGTATGGAGAGGAAATGATCGTATTTGGTGATGAAATTGCACAAATTGACATGGAAGTTCACGCTCTAGTCACGATTGGAACACGAGTCGAACTTTTTCAACAGCCCAATTTTGAAGGGGAATCAATCTGCATACAGCATGACAACGACAAATGCCAGGGGCAAGTCTGCTGGTTCTGGTGGCTTCTTGCGGGAGACTTTCCATGGAACATTAATACCGCCCGATCTGCAAAGGCTGGCTGCGGCGCAAATGCAAAACACATTCAACCGAGTGCAGATAAAAGCATCGGAACGATTATGAAAGACAATGTAAATGAAATTTACTAAATAAAATGTATCGTGAGTCATAACTCATCCAGTTGCTATTGCCGGTCACACTACAGGTCCAAGTTAGTATAACCAATTTTGATTTGTTTTAATCCCTTTTTCGCTTGCATAAATATAACCTAAACCTAACCAAACCTAATTATTAAGTTATATAACGCAATTAATCCCATGTATTTGTAATTTGTTGCACAATATCTCTTTTTAAGGGAAGAATAATTCCAAAAAGCTTTATTTTGTGACAAACAGATTTCGAAAGTAGATTCGAATTTTGGACTTCGGTGGAAGCTGAAAGGGTCCTTGAGGGCTCCCAACAGAGTTCCCTTTCTCCAACAGACAAAATGGTGAAAATGTGCCATTTTGTTTAAATTTTGAGGCAAGGATTTTTAGAGGCAAACGCAGCATAGCATAAAACAACACATCCTCAAAAGCTAAAAATCAGAGAGTGCTTGGTCTAAAATTCTAATTTTAATTAAGGAAAAATCTTAAAAAAAAAAATTAAAGGGCCTACTATATATCATTGCTTTTAGTTTTAAGGGATCAAGATATGGTGAGTGGAATGGTCCTTTTCCATAAGTGCTCCACCACAACTTACAAGTTGGAATTGAACGAAGGGGTACACTTTTTGTTTTAGGTAGAAGGTAATGTTGCGCCAAACAACCCTCTAACATTCTACTTATCTTGGCATAGATAGTAGATAGAAGTAGAATGTAGGAGGCCTTTTGGCAATGATTTCAAAGTGTACCCCCTTCATTCAATTTCAACCGACAGGGTTGGCATCGTCAGCACTGACACTTTGGTAGTGATTGTAGAGTCGAGTGAAGAGGGGTTGCCTGAACTGCTTGTTTTCGGCTTGAGCCGATAGCACCGTAGAAGGGAGCTGCTTCGGGTCGCCAACGAGAATAACCTTTTCACAGCCGAGCATAAGCGGGGCCAACGACTCGGGTTCGGTCGTCTGAGTCGACTCGTCAATTATGCAACAGGTGAAGATGCCAAGTCCTTCCGGCGCGATTCTGTCGAGCTTTTGTACTGACGACGTAATTGACCTGAGCTGCACGAATTATGAGTGATAAACACAACTTGCAAAATAATTACACTTCGCATAGCTTGCTCCATTCCCTTTCGATTGACTCTCTAGAAGATTGTCCAAAATATTAATGACACATAAACTCAAATAAAAACCGCGGACTGCAAGTCAGTAAAGGGAAATAACGAAATTTTTTACCAACCGCGAAGCATATCCAAATCCATGGATTATTTACTTCAAAATGAACTTACATATTTAAAATTCTGGAACCGTTTATTACTTTGAGGAAACTTTTGAATGATTTATAAACATTGAGCTGAAAGTTTTCCATTGTTTAACATATTAACAAATCTTAAATCTTTGGCAGTATGTTGTTTTGTTCTAAACTAATTTCCATTGGCAATGAATGGCTTGACTAAGTTGAAAATATTTACATTATTATCAGAGCTGGGGGAAATATTTCTTATCAATATTTTCAATTTTTTCAATATTTCGGCAATTTAACAAATACTAATATTTAAGTAAATATTTCGAGGTTTTGGCTCGATTTGCTCAAAAATTACAAATATGAGCATACATTTGCATAAAAACAAATTTGTGAAAACTAGTTGCAATCCAGGAAGGCATATTTTGACCGGGGAAATTAAAATTCTCATAAGCTAAACCATATATTTTGTAGTAAAGCACTCTTTTTCTGCAGCTAATCCGTCGCTTTACAGCAAAAGATGGTCATATATTGCTAAATATTCACAATTATTGTAAATTCTTTAGTCAATATTTTGACCATTTGTAGCAAATATTTCAATATATGGTTAGTTTTTAGTAAATATTTCTGCCAGCTCTGATTATTACCAACTCTACTACATTTCTCATAATTTTGAATTGGTAGTAAAACGATGATTCTTGTTATGAGGTTTCGAGTCCAAATTTGCGGAGTTTCACATATTCATCTAGTTTGCATGGAAATATGAGTCCTTTCCCTGTTGGGAGTAGTGCGACAAAGTGATTCTTTGGTTCACCGTCCGAGCAATTCCTGTAATGAATGCAGGCTGGTTCTTCAGTCGAGTAAATATCATCAAAGAGGATCCTGCGATGACTCCTGCTCTTGTACATGTGGTGTAGAAAAGCCAAGTCACTTGGAGGTGCATTTGGGAAATCCGTGTATACATGAATAGGTCTTCGCAAAATTTTGGAAGCTGCGTATATTGTAGCATCACCGGCAAAATCTCCCCATCTCGCTACACTAGCCACTAGTCCCAAGTAACTGTCCTCTGTATACGCAATCCTCGTAAAATGTTCGTATCCATGAGGATTCTCCAAAATATCCAAAAGAATACGAACTCTAATGAGTTCGTGAAAGTCCTGATTCTCAAATAAAATGATCGATATTGCACGGTAAAAGCAATTTCCGTCGTTTGCTGTAGAAACAGGATGCATGGACTTCAAGAATGGTTTAGGCAGCATGTTGTGAGAGCGCCTGTCCGGTTGTTGATGTGCTAACCGTTGCACATTAGTACTATCAACCAAATCTACCATGTCTTTGTACGGATCATCTAATGAGCTAAAACGCCGTATCAGCCTCAGTAAGTTAGGCAACTCTACCTCATCAATCTTACGAAGTACCTTCTGAGACGTTCGATTGAGTGATAGTGCCAACTCTCCACGAACAGCATTTGTTGAGGCGTTACTTATAAATGTTGATGGATTCGACAGTTGTATGGGCGTTCTAGCTGACGCTGGAACATTAATTTCAACGTTAGAATTCTTCTCATCTGCTCTAATTTCATTCACTTTGGGTCCATTACATTGAAAAGAAACAGTTTTCGAAACATCTTTTGTAGGAGCGGCAGTAGTCTCGGAAGGCTTAGGACGAGTGTCAATTCCAGGAGTTCCAGCAGCAGGAGCTTGGATGGTGGTAGTGGGCGCTGAATTTTGTTCTGGAGGAAAACGCTTTGGAATCGCTCCATCACGTGATTCGTAGATTGGCGTAACTTTCATTCCCGTTCGAGGAACGCCTGAGAAAACAGGATTGAGAGTCATGGTCCTCGGCGGATGCGTCTCATGTCGCAACTTCTTTGCAGTGGAATCTGGACGCTGATTATCGTCTTCATCCGGTGTCTTTCGCTTTGCCTGCCAGTGAACACTTTCATTTCCAAGAGGAACTACAAAGGAAACAAAAACTTTGCATCACGTCATTGACTTTTTAAACAAAAGTTATAGATTAAATTAAAACAAATTGAGGAGGACGGGCACGTTTAAACGGGTATAGGCGACTAGCGGCTAAAATGGTCCAACGCCGGTGCACCTAGCTCCGCTCTGGATTAACCTAGAAGGTCAAATGAGGACTCCCTGGACTTGGCATCCCCTCTAGTATTATTGATATTACAAAAACCTAATTATTTCTTGCTCTACTCGTGAGATATTGCCTTGAATTTCTTCTTATTAGTGTGAATAGTGGATAGACTAGAAGAACTATATGCTTAACTTATACGAAAATTCGGAAAGATTCTGATCTTTCGATAGACTCCTCACTTGACCTTTTACGTCAACCCTACGATTTTCTGGGTGCACTTTAAGTGGATCACTTTGCACAAACTGAGTTTGTTTGTAAACAAAATTGAAATGCAAACCACGGATTTGAATTTGGCGCAATTTGAGATTGGCGGGGAGCGCCAATAATATTCAATATTCAACTTTAGGATTCTTTGTCACTTTAAAATTGAACTTTGTCACATTCACAATTCATCCTCCTAATCTTCCCTATTCTTTTGATTAATTAGTTAATCAATTACTCATCCGTTAACTAACTAGTTGTCTTCGTCAAGAGGGCATCAAAATCATGATTCCTCATCGTAATTTGACTATAATAGTTGTTTCAAGTCTCCGCCTGATGTCTCCATTTCTTCAGAATAAGGGCACCCTTCCAAAAGTTCATAGGATATCTCGCCTCATTGGCTTATTGAACCCTTGATTCAAATGTTGTTGATCAATCAGAATCGGAATGGAATGGAGTGCATATTTTGATAGCAAATGGACTCTGCAATTGATAGGAGAGAGCGCATTGGTGGCCCTTTCACAACAACATAAATTCACAACTAATTACGGTTTTCACTATAACCACCACAGCATGTGGTCTGCCCGCGGCTTGCGCTACCAGCAGTTTAATACAGCTACGATTAATTATTAAGTTGTTTAGATATTACAAACTCGTCGTCCTTAAGTCTCAAATATTTACTCGAACTATAAAATATAAAACTAAACAAATTTTTTGACACTTATTTATTTACCTGCAGTGAAGCGATTGATACGCGCTGCCAATTCACCTTGTCCCTTTCGAGAGGCCATAATTTCCATGAGGCGCATGCGCTTGATTTCAGCGGCTGGCAATATATTCAGAGTTTTGGCAAACTCGTTGGAAAGTCGAGAACGTTCCGCTTCGTTAGTCCGTCCAGCCACCACGTCCATTTTCATTTTATTTATAGCTGGACTCAGCGGACATCGCTTAATCATGGGAGCCACGGCCACGGATGGCCCAGGTATCGGAGGTGGTAACTCGTCATCTTCAGAGTCTGAGTCGAGTGTGATGGTTTCCGGCTTCTCGGCTTTGATTTCAACACGCAAAATTGGAGCGGGCTCTGGCTCTGGAATCGAAACCACAGGGTCTGGAAGTACCACCTGACAATCAAAAGAAGGATTAAATTAAAACAACGTTTAAAACAATACGTTTAATTGAGGAAAAGTACGCTACCGTCGCTGAATATTTTCGTGAAAAAATAATATGAAAAATAAAAATAGCAAAATATTTTTCACAAATTATACTAAAAGTTTGGACTTATAAATCATCGAAGCTTTTGAAGGTTCCCACGGACTAACCTTTATATGACTGAGTTTGTATTTGATTTACTTGAAATGAAGATGGAATGAAAATGAAATGGGAATTGCAAAAAAAACAGTGAAGTAAAATTGAGCTCTTTATTAGCTAAGCATAGCGATAGCTTTATGGAAATGGGCTCTTGAACGCTTTATCTTTTTTGGATTCTGTTTGCGGGACAATGTTTTAAGGATCAAGAGTGAGGCCAAGTTCAAGATGGGCCTTAAGGGCTAAGGCCCATGAAGGTTATTTTTAAGTTCCCGCGTGAGGCTGTTTTATTTCTCGAACAGATTGATTTTTTTTTTCAAATTTATTTGCGGGATTCTATTCCAGGGTCCAAGGGTACGACCAAGTTCAAATATGTAATTTAAGGGCTCATCAATTCAACGGCATTTTTAAAGCAGCAAGACTGGTTGCGCCAAAACTTTCGAACAAAGTTAACTTTTTTGCAATCTTTATTGCGACAATTTTTTAAGGGCCCATATAACCTAATGACCTCCAGTAATGATCCCTTAACCTTGAAATGACCTCTCAAAGTCACATACTAGTTTTGCATGATAAAATATTTTCTGGTTTGAAAAAATAAACCGTTGCAAACGCACGTAACGAGGATCATTTAGGGGGTGTTCGATATAAGGATGAAAGGTCTAGGGTCACTTTGATCCTTGAAATTATCATTATCATACTCTTCGTTTTATGCAAAACTAGCAACAATCCCACATCCAAATTTTCGGATTTGGGACAGGGGTCATTTAGGGGGTCGTCAAAATGAGGGTGAAGGGTATGACCCCTATGGCCCATCTTCAAACTTAGCCTAACCCTTGACCCCTACTACCTATAGTTGAAAACAGATTTGAAAAAGTTAACCCGTTCGAGAGTTATCGCGCAACCAGACGGACGGACAGACAGACAGAGGGACGAACAGAACAATCCCATAAAGTAGCTATTACGCTACTTTGAAATGTAAAAGGAGTGATAATTTTCCAAACTCTTGTGATAGATATTACCTTTTTAAATTTGAAAACGTAGTATTCCTCAGCCTTGATTTGCGTGGCCAAATCCCGAGCCTGCTCCAAATCAGCGATTCCAATACCTATGGCATCATTAGCCCTCAGTTCACGCTCTTCGATTATTCTTGTCCCATTCAGAAATGTGCCATTCATGGACTAGAAGTAAAGTAAGGAACAAGGAACGATTAATTGAGCTAGAGCTTCACACATGAATGCGTGAAATTTTAAGCAATAAATTTAATTAACTATTAAAGTTGAGGTAGCTATTAAATTACCTCATTGTCTAAGAGTCGCCATACTTTGTTTCTGCACTCAATGCTACAGTGTCTCTTGGATATGAAGTGATTTGGACAGTTGATCAGCCTGATCTGAGCTCCTGCAAATCTGCCTACGACATAAACACCCTACAAACAAACACAAATTTACTGAAGGTAATTGACTTCTTACATGACACTTGGATTACGATTTAAAAATGTGCGAGTGAAGTTGTCCTCTTACTCCAGTCTCTTCCAGAGTGACGGTCATCTCCTGCATCTCCTGATCAGGGATGACCTCACGAACAAGTTGCCATTGACCTTGTCCGGCGGCCATGTCCACAGTTTACACTGAGCGAAGGGGTCACCACAACCACCAAGTGTCTAGCCCCTTCTGAGCCTAGAAAAATAATTAAACACATCTTTACGTAATCTTCTCTGCCACAGCGAGCACTCCACTGGTAGCTGGCCATAATCTCAAAAATAAAAATCTCAACAACAAAAGTCTCAACAAAAAAAATCTCAAAAATAAAAATCTCAAGAAAGTGTAAATCTCAAAAATAAAAATCCCGACATATTAAAAATCTCAACAAAGTGTAAATCTCAAAAATAAAAATCCCAACATATTAAAAATCTCAACACTACAAAAATCTCAAAAATAAAAATCTCAAGATGTTAAAAATCTCAATACCATATAAACCGTTTTTACATTTTGTTTTGTTTTATGGTTTGGTTTTAAAGAGTTTTGGTAAGTAAATACACAAAGGACAAGCGGTAATGAGTAAAAAATGCTGGTGTCGAGAAAATAGTGTTGAGATTATTAACATGTTGAGATTTTTATTTTTGAGATTTACACTTTGTTGAGATTTTTATTTTTGAGATTTTGGATGTTGAGTTTTTTGTTGTTGAGATTTTTATTTTGAGATTATGGCATGGACCCCTCTATTTAACAACTTAACGTTGTTATGATGACAATCGTGTTTGTTTGTACGCTTCGCTTCTCTCTCACACGATCATACCATTATAATGGTAATGAAAATGAAAAAAAATGAAAAATGAAAATTTTTAATAGGAAACAACGACAATATTTTGACTGAAGCTAAATATAGCGTCAATTAAAAAAGTAGGTCAACTTGGCTATTTTTGTGCCTACAAGTAGGTCAGCAATTGTCTTACTGTCAATCAAAAAATTTATTTGAATCGAAAAATGCCGCTTTCTCAAATTGTTCCTCAAAGCAAATTGTAAATTTAATTTGGTCTGAGTCTGAAAGTAATCTGCGAAAATGCAATGAANCTCAAATTGTTCCTCAAAGCAAATTGTAAATTTAATTTGGTCTGAGTCTGAAAGTAATCTGCGAAAATGCAATGAAAAACTCTTCTGCCGTTTAAACAAATGGATTTTTTTTTCTTTTTAACTGACAGTCGGAACAAGACTTTCACTTCACTACAGCCAACTGCAAAAGCAGTTTTTTTTTCTATTTTTTTTTAGTCAGTTTTGTTTTTCAATTTTTATTCAGTCAGTTTTTGTTTCGACTAATTGTCAAACTTACTTTCAATTTCAGCCGGTGTTCTTCTGGACTTTCCTTCTTTTCAGCTTCAAAACTTTTATTTTGTTTTGTCTTTTATTTTCACCTTTCCTTTGGACTTTCACCGGCCGAAAACTGAAAATAAAAATAAAAATTACAATAGTAACGTGGACGTAAAATGACGAAGATGATTTTTCAGTTTACCCCGCCCAAACCCCCGAGGGGGTGGGGCGGGTTCTAAAAACGAAATATTTGGTCCGACAAATGTCGATAAGTTCTTTATAGCAATTAAATTGCAATTGCAACATGCACAGATCAGTAACAGCATTTTAGCGTTCTCAATTCAATCACTTCAGATTCACAGTGGCATTGTAATTTGGCCTAGGAGATTCATGACTGTATTCGGCAGGAGGACTATAAGTAGCGTTTGGCATTTTAGTTTAGAGCATTAGCAAGTAGCAAAAAGTTCCGCTTCAGTAGTAGATTTTGAAGCAATAGCAATCACTTCAATCCGCTCTTGGTGTTATTGGTCGAAAAATAGAATCGTAAATCATGCAACCGAAATGGATGGCAATAGCGTCCCAATTGACAATACAATCGCAGCTTTTGGCCATTTTTGAACATTTTGGCATGGTATCAATAAATTGTCTTTATTAACGCAATCGTGTGATTCTTACTTTTTGGATTGAATGAATGAATGAAACCAGTTTGGAGAGCCCCTATGAGCAGGTGCTATTGTCCTAAGATTTCTGTCAGTTCAGATTTTGGAGAATAGGAACAGGAATTATTGTTCTAAAAAATGCCAAAACGCCTGAAGTGGTTCCAGTCAGTTTGAACCTAGTCGCACTATTACTCTAACGTAAGCTACAGCTCCGATCCGACTCCCATGAAATTTGAAGCTACGGATTTCCCAAGATTGAAGCGATTTTTTTCTCAGTTTTTGGGTAGTTCACTATTGTCCTAACAAATTTACCCTACTTCCTGCTTTGCTTTGGAATCGTCTAGGACGAAACTTTTAATGTTTTAAGTTATTAAACTGATCAATAGTGTTTATTAGGTGTAATGTAATTGAGTGTTGAAAGCGATTGAGAAAGATGTTTTGTTAAAGTTTTTTGAAGTGCGTAAAGTCTACATGAAAGAACGTTAGGTGGGCGGCGCAGACTGACGAGCTCTCCGGATGGAGAACTGAATTTGTAGGTGCTCAAAACGTTTTTCGACGACGCGTTCCGCCCTGATTGGCTCGATCCCAGACTGCCCCTTTTTGGAAGAGGCTTAAGGACAAGATCGTAGGGAAAGTAGAGCAAAAGTGTCCTTTTGTCCATCCCAAACCGATTCAAGGTACAAAAATGCATTGAGCGATCCCCTAGGATCCAAAGATCTACTCTCAAACCACCATAATTACAGCAACCCAAACTTAGGGGGTTGATATTTTGTAAGCAAATTATTGTTTATCCCCTCAATATCCCCAGCATTAGCGTCAGTGTGGCTGCCTCTAATTGGATGCAGTCAGAGACACACTAATACGCCCCAAGTCCTTGACTAGAAGGCACAAACACGCCCCAAATTCTTGATTCGAACCTGCTTCAATCCGGGCAAAACCAGTTTTAGCCGGATGCAAATATAAATACCACAAACTTCCGAATCGAGCAAGCATACTTTTTCTATACCAATTTCAGAATTAATATGTATGACTGTATTTGTTAAATTGTTCGTATCTTAACTAAAAATATGTAAAATTCTAAAAAAAAAAAATCAATTAATACCACCACACATATTTCGAGCCAATTAACCACCAGGCTAAAACTTGAGGTATGAGCAATTGAATAAACTACATAGCAGTGCTTTATTAATGACAAATTTTTTGACTGGTTATAGTCAATCAATCAATCGTCTGCGAGCCATTCTCAACACTAATTACAGGTTACACATTTGTATACATATAATTTTTAAATTACAAAGTGACGGAATAGTTAGGTTAAATTGCAAATTATGTATTTTTGAAAATTGAAAGCATGCAGTAAAGATGTCGTTTTTCATGGCAGTACTTGGTTGATTAGCTAGCCAAAGCGAAGCTGTTTGCGTGCGTCCGTAAAAATTGCAAAAGAGTGAATCACACCTCAATTTAAAAAAAAAATTCAAAAAAAAAATTCTAGACCTCATTGTCAACTAAAAGTTGGTGGGAAGTGTTAGGGAAGTGGCATTAAAGATCCAGCAATTTTAATCAAACGTTCCTTAAATGATCTGCGCCAAAGAATAGGCTTGTCCCACAAAACACATTAGTCAATTAATCAATCATTAATAAATCACGCAGACACAACCTGCTACAGAAACTTACAATCTAAATGTAGAATAGAGAGCTATTATATTAATTATAGAATTAATTATTTAATTTAAAACTAACTTATAAACAATGCTATAGTTAATTTTAATTATAACCTATCATTAAAATTTAAGACAATCAAGAAATTTAATTACAATAATCTTGAAAGCGTTCCAGCTCTCCAAGTTTTCCATTTTGTGTAAAGTGTCATATAGCACTTGGGCACTACTTGGAATTTTACGGTACCGACTTTTACAAGTCTTCCAATCTGTGGCCTTGTATTGCCAGATGCTGTTGTGTAAGCTAAGAGCATTCAAACGAGATAAATTTTTTCTCAAGGATAAAAGTCTGAGCAAGCTAAAAGCCTTCCTAATTTACCAAATGTAAATGATTTCATTTAGAATACTGTACAGAAAACTTGAGATAAAGAAGCCGATGAAAAGGGCACAAATTGTTCCCTCGTCATGACTCATGAGCAGCTTAGCATTATGTTGACTGATCACGTGATATGCAAATTAGCTCAAGTAGCTCACAGACAATTATAAGGAAGCCAAAAAAAAAGAAGGAGTGAGTTAAGGAGCATAACTCTTTATCACACCCAAACTTATAAGGCACTTAAGCCCCTTCCCCTCATCCCATACAGTGAATCAACTGTATTATCTATCCACCAAAAATCTATTGAAAATGAATTTGTAAAAATACATTTTTATCATTTTAATGAACAATAATTACGTTTTGACTACATGAGACAAGTAAATTCCTCTCCATTTTCATCATCTTCATTTTAATCTTGTAAAATAGATTTTTAAAAAATCATTTAAAAAAAACGCACTGTACATCCTGGGGATTTCGGGTTTTTTTTTTCATTACAGGCAGCATTTAGCTTTTGCTCAATTGTCTCATTTCTTTGTATTGGAAGTCCAATATCAAATCAACCTCTATTTGCCCTTCTAATTAATTCAATTAGATTTAGTAGATTTCACGCTTTGAACTTCAGTACAAGGACCACGTAAAGCTCTCCTTCTCTAACAGACAAAATGGATAGACAGGCCCTTTACACCAAGCCCACAAATATGGAGAGAAAATTCGTTTTTCGTTGTAAAACGTTCAAAACGTTTGCTGGAAGTCTCAGCGTCTAAAATGGCTTCTAAAAAGCAATTTTACATGGTATCCGCCATTTTGCCACATTTCAAAAAATAAACAGAAAGAGTGTTTCCCAAGCTTTTCACAAATGTGAAGATTTCGATGGGTATATATGGCGTCGGGGTCACCAGAGGTCAAATTTCGGTCAAAGTCGTGTGGGGTATCCCCTGAAAGGTAATAGAGAATGGAGTCAGAAAATGACAGTCGGTGACCTCTGGAGGTCATTGTATGGCCTGTAGAGGTCACCGACTGTCATTTTAGAAGAGTTAACTCGTTTAAGAGTTATTGCGCATATATAATTAGCCGGAGTGGTTAAATGGGGCTTGTAAAGAAGCCCAACAGTCCCACATCAAAATGGAAGGCCATAATATAAATTTACTGAATGCAATGCTAACTTTGAATTTTCTAAACATCATAATAATTTATATGTAGTTGAAGTTTAAAAAAAATAATTTTGAATACCTATATAGTTCTCCTTTCATAAACCTTGTCTGCGTACATCTCTTTTATTACTATTCTGTGAGAATCTTTGCTTTTCTCATGAAACACTTTTAAGTAAGTCATCTTATGGAGCTGAGAATGCGCTTCTTTCATGCACTCGAATTTACTAGTAAAAGTCAAGAAAACTACAAAAATGAACAAGGATGAAGTGATCCAAACATTTTTATTTTATGATATAAATCTCAAGAATAAATTCAAACCTAATAATGAGACAAATGAAATTTATTTGCAACAACGACTACTAACGATACCACAATTTAAATGATCGCTATTCCTAAGATTGAGTTGGATAGAAAATTACTTTGTGTGGTTTTGGGCTAACAAAGAATCTGAAATGATGAAGTCGCTCTGGAAGACGCGTATTTGGATCCAACTTGACAGACAAATTCTGAAATATCGTCACAGCAAATAGAAAGACAAGATCTTTGGTGAAGCGTTCAGCTGGGCAGTTCCTCCTGCCAACAGAAAAGGGCACTAGGAATTCCTGCATGTCATTGGCCAACGATTGCCCATCTTTGTCAAAAAATCTCTCTGGCCTAAAATTTTGAGGGTCCCCCCAAACTACAGGATCATGAAGCATTCCGTAGAGGTTTCCCATTATGGCAGTTCCAGCAGGTAATTGATAACCTGAAAGTTCTATATTCTCCGTAGTTACACGCGGCCCTCCAGTACCGGATATGGCTGCAAATCTTAAAACCTACAAACATAGTCAATCTTACTTAATTAAACTTTAAAAATGACATTTGGAAAAGCATGTAGAGATTATAGGAGCAATGACTTTAAGCATTATATGCATATAATGCTGAAAAATTAATAGTAAATTTTCACATTGTCTTGTATAACTTGATTGATTTAATTTTTGAATTGAAGGTGATAATTATAGATATACGTTGCATCGTAAAATGCAGCACAAATTTATTATTTTATTACCTCTAAGATTGTTGCCTGGACGAATGGTAGTCTGGAATTATGATTTAGTCATTCAATTAATTATTAAATTTATAGTGCCGACAACTTTTACTTAATTATGTTGAAATTATGTCCACTAAAATTTAATACAATAAAAATAGAACCATGTTTTTCATCTCACCGATCTTTATCATCCAAGTTTGGCAGTCGGTTTAGTCCAACTTGCAACTTTATTTCTGCAAACATTTTCTCCTGTACAGACGGGTTAATGCTCAACAGTAGTACTAGCCATGTAAATGTGAGGTTGAGAGACGCGCTCTGAAATACAAAAATGTATAGTACAAAATAAGTTTGGACAAATTCATTGCAACTTACCGCTCCGGCAAATACGTCAAATACGGAAAATACTAGATTTGTCACTGCAAAGATAAATAAAGATCATATATTTATTTTTTAGAATTTTACTATAGAATTATTGCAAACTTACTTCCAGTTTCCCCGTAAAAACTCGATTTTACATCGGTAGTATTCTCAATTTTTTGTATGTAACGCCCAACAAAGTTGTCTGTTTCAGCCTTTTCTTTCCTGAGAAATTGATTGATTTCGCTCTGAATACACTTGGAAAATCCTTTCTGAATTTCCAGTCTTGATTGCGCAGGGACGTCTATAAAGAGCCATGGAAGGAACAACTTCAGCTTTGGCAGAAAGAGGCCGGCTGCCAAAGAATCGGTTGTACTTAGCATCCTATAACGTCAAACAGTTAATTATGTTAGACATTATGTAGTTACGCCTATTACGCCCTCACACGTATAACATGAGGTTGAATCAACAGCTTTGTTAATTTATGTATTAGTTTGTACCAGGCTTGACGTTCCATAAATTGTAAAAAGTCATCGCTATGATGCAACTCGGTTTCGCCGATTAACAACGAACAAAGTACACCAACTCCAACTAAATTAAGAAACAATTCGTCAATGTATACACTACTGAAGATAGTTAGCAATATGACTTACAGGAGGGGAAAATTTTTGCCGTGTCCACGGGTTTGCCTGCTTCCAATTTTAATCGTCGAAGGAATTCGCTGACTTCTTTAAATACAAACTTTTCGCTTCGTGCTGTAGAGAGGTTTAAGTCCTCGACAATACTCTTCACAAAAAAACTCCTCTGGAATATAATTATTATGTTTAACTAATTTTTAATAACTTCAAATTATTGTAATACTGGAATTACATTAAAATACTTTTAGTTTTTTTGTTTCCATGCCAAAACTATAGTTAGCGAAAATGCATTCGGAAGTTACAATTTTACCAAAACTCGTATGTCACAAATGTATATGACATCAGCAGAAAAAACTTAAAAAGTTATATGACAAATATATATTCAAGAGTCGTATCAATTACTTGTTCAATCCATACAGTGCCGCTCGAGAATGTCGTACCTGAAAATATAGAAAGTACGTCAATTTAAATACCAGTATGAGTTAAATATTTTACAAGTAGTATAGAAAATGCTTGAATAATTTCTACTCTTGAAATTCTTTCGCTACTCGTACCGAATGTTTTGCCATCTTCAAAGCTCGGTATGTCTTCAGAACTTGGTCTTGCGGTAACACACTTTTTCCTAAAAGCGGCGCGCAAGAGCTCTACGGTGTTAAGCACCACGAATGGTTGACTGCCGAATTGTAGTGAAAATATATCTCCATAACGTTTTCTTATTTTTAGTAAATCAAGTGGCTGGTTGCTGGAGAACAAAACAGTATTTCCTATAACAGGAATGATTGGTGGACCTACACACAGATAGTAATTAGGAGAATGTACATCAAATAATAAACAAAACAAACATTTGAAGTTTCTTTTAAAAATCATAGTACTACACAATTTTTTCCCCAAAAAAACTGTACAAATAAAATATCACCGAAATTTACTCTACATCCGTGTTAAATTACCGCGCCGACAAAAATATATACCATTTATAGTGTAAGTTAGATATGAACTATTACTATCTGCTAACCGAGAAATTGTTCTTTGTTATACCCCGATAACCAAATTTATAGAACGATGAAAAAAAATCATTTCCAATTTGTTTGATTTACCTGGTGGATATTTGGATTTTCTCAGATTCTGTCTAGTTTTCCAATACAACAATATAAGCACTGACAGTAAGAACAGGATAATTTCCATGCTATTTTCTAGCCAAAGCATAAAAATTTTGAAAACGAAGTGGTTCGACTGGGGCAAGTTGTTGTACTAACAGTTTTTTTTTCTAAACAGAAGTTGAGTGAAGGGGAATGTTCAAAGTCCTCTGAGTCATTCCAATTTCAAATTTATATTTAGTATGCGCAATCAGATAGTTTATCAGCTCTGGTTTATTTTACAGGCTGTGTGGCATACACTGTGAAAATTATAAACTTAACACGAAGAATGATGAATGACGATGCCTTCTTGACAGTGCTACTGGGCCAATTTGGTCGAAGCAAAAATGAGTATAATTAATCAATTCTAGTTATAGTTTTTCCTTGGAGGCGGACAGATTTTACAATGAAACCGTTTGAATTTCAATTAAAATCATAATGTTAATTTAAAATAATGTTAAAGCAAAATCATCGCGGGGAAGAAATAGTAAAAAGCTTATCCATAGGCTTTAAATTACAAATTGTTTTTATAGTGTATTTGTTATTGTTCAGCAACAGAAATATTTTTGATACTTTTATGGCGGCGTACACTGCACAGTTGTACTTAATCAAAATGGTTTCAAAAACGTGTTTTTAATAACTTTCATTTCGGTCCTTAATCTTTGTATTAATTGTTTTCCTGTACAAACTTCAATAATGATTGTAAATAATAATAAATTTCATAATTTGTTTAAAAATCCGAAACAAAGAGGAAGCTAAAATTATTGTAACTATATTTTAATTGTATTTTAGTTGCAAATCATTCTTTGTGGAGGAGACCTTGGAGACAAGGAAATCCTTGTTTATGGAACAATTGGTATGACAGCAAGAAAAAACGATTTTGCAAATATCTTGCGCTAACGGCAAATAAGTAAAGAAAGGAACCTTCTACTGTGTTCGAAAAAACTGTGTAGTCTGCAATCAACGAAAAATAAAATTGACAAGGTAGCGAATTTGACTTAAACTACTTTTGGGCAATTTCAATTGTAAAATAAATATTTCATGAACTTGTTTCCCAGGATTGTGCTAAATCCAAACATTAAAACGGCTGCTAACACAATCAATGCCTGATTCCAGGCAACTACAGCACTGCGAGCTGATTGTTTTAGAAAATCAAATTGTTGGTCAAAATTTTCAAGACGCTTGTACACTGCGGCCAGTCTTCTATCCGCGAATTCCAGAGGATAATGTGTATGATGATGAATAATTATCCACAGAAATACATCATCACAGTTATTTCTTTTTGAAAATAAGCAGAGGAAGAAAATTTAGATATCAAAAATTGATAATAGTGCTCAATTAAAATAATTGCAAAAACTCTACTGACCATTTTAATAAACAAATGCCACAGAAGCCAGTAAATACTTAAACGCTTAGAATCTCTCCCCATCCAAACGAGACCTCAGACGCGATGAAACAAGAACAATAATGTTATCACACATAAGTCATCCGTCCATCTACGGAGACAAGGACGTGTATAAACAGAAATTCGGAAAATATGCTTCAAATAGTTTCTGAATTGGTGAATTTGGCTGTGAGTGAGTGCTGAGATATACTAAAGGTAAACGTGCGTAGAAAGTTGGGATAGCAGTTGGGGAGTTGAGAGATGTAAGTTGGAGTAGAAGTCGGAAAGTTCGATGTTAGAAGTTGGTGAAGTGGTTGGAAAGTTGGAAGTTGGAGTAGTAGTAGGAAAGTTGGAAGTTGGAGTAGTAGGAGAAAATTTGGAAGTTGGAGTAGTAGTAGGAAATTTGGAAGTTAGGGAAGCGGTTGGAAATTTGGGAGTTGAAAGTTAGCGGAGACCATGCCTATCTCTGGTCATACAAGGTATCTGAGGCAAGGTATTTCTTAAGAGGAATAGTTTGAAGACTTTCTTGTGGCTGATCGGGGGGTTTGTTCTCGTCGTTCTCAGACTGGCTAGTGGAAGGAAACAGAAGCTCTATCCGCAAGGCCAACACTGCCAACTGCTGGGATGCACTAAACTTGCATAGAACACATACATTCAGTTAACACTATCTCACTTACTGGAGTGGCATTATTCAAGGAATTTATGAAAGAATGGCCGCAAACTCCCCCAATTGAAGTCTTAAGCTGTATTAAATTGTACTTGAATTACGGTGTACGTAATTATGGTGCCAAGAATCTGAAATTAATGGTCAATTTTCAATAATAATCTAATTAGTGTGAAAATAAAATAATTGGTAAAGAATTAAAATTATTCTAATGAAAGTTTATTTGCTTGCCGTAGTCAAGACCGAGCGGTTTAGATTAAAAAACCCACCAGGCGAAATTTGAAAATCCACGTTTGTCAAATAGATTTGTAGGGACTTTACAGATTTACGATCAATTGGTTGACCATTCATTGCCAATTCGAGAACAGCTACTTTTAGATGAGAAAACTGTAATAGTAAAGGTTGAAAAACAATCGTAAAGCATGAGAATCGTTTGTTGCTTCCAATCAAATTACCTTGCTCTGAAGCAAAGATCCGCAGTTGGCCAATAAAATCAGATTGCAAGTAATATTTGCACCAAACAAAAGTAGTAATGATACGGTGTAAAAGCTCTCTTTGTGTAACAATTGACTTGAAAACAGGAAAAGCAAATTCGACAAGTGTCCTGTGCCAATAGTAAAGAAGTACAAGATAGGCAGTTCTACTACTTTTGAAAAGCTATAAAATATTTCTCGTAGAGTTTTAAGAGCACGAAAATATTCAACATTTGCTGATCTCCATGATAGGCTCTCAATTCGATGAATGTTTTGTCGTAACATTCCAACTTCTCCAAAGTGATTATAAGAAACGATATTTTTTCTTATGTAATCAAGCCGATGAGAGATAGACTTTGTGAGTACTAAAATCATAGCATGATTTGCAATCATTCCACCAACACACAAATGAACAAGCACAGCGGCGTAGGAAATCCAACCTAAGCTGTCTTCGGGCAGCAAGTTCAATCGGGATATTAATACTTTATAAAAACTGTTTCCTACTATTGTGCTAAAACCAAACATAAAGATGGCTGCAAGTATAACTACTCCTTGATTCCAGCCGATCAAGTCACGGCGAGTTGACGTTTTTGAAAAACCAATTTGACAATCAAAATTTTGAATTCTCTTGAAAACAGAAAGTAGTTTTAAATTGGCGATTCTCCAAAGGATAACGTATGTATATGCAAATAAAAATCCGCCAAAATGCATCAATGAGCTAATTCTAACTCTGAAATTACTATCGGAAGTAAATTTATGAATCATAATATAATAATAATGCTCCATTGAAATAATTGCACAAAATATATTAAAACCATTAATCATTATATACCAAATACACCAGTAAATTTGCCTACGTTTAGAATCTGCCTTGATCCAAAGGATTCCACTAATGCGGAAAAACAAAATGAAATATTCCATCACGTCTACTTACCATCCAAGTCACCAACTATACTGATTAAAATATAGGTCCTGCTGAAGGTTTATAGAAATTTTGCAATTTTCTATAGAGTTAATAACACTAAGTAATTGTAATTCAAAAGGTTAAGCAACTATATTGACATAACACAAACAAATATTTAGTGATGAATGGTACTAGAATGTATTTCCTTGGAACTTTGTTGTGAAAATAAAAGTTATTACAATTGTACATTTAATTGTCTGCAAACTTGAAACCCTTATTAACCAAATAATTTCACTAAAAGTGTTGTTTAGGATGCATTTGCAAAATTATAGTCCGATTCTCAAACATTTTGAATACACATTGGAGTTATTTATTATAAATTTATTATTCTATAAATATTAAAATGAAACTCAGACATAATGAAAAAAAACATTTACGAATGGTAAACCTGTAATCCACTCCAAAGTACAAAAAGTCTGACTTCAAAAAAGGCAGAAATTTTGAAACACGGTGAAATGCCCCAACTTGAAATTTCATAGTATATATCTTATCAATTGGCTTCATTTTCTTTTCAATACAATATACATTTGCCAATTTTGGATTAAATTTGGATTAAATATTGGAACCTGGAACCTTCGGATTGATCCGAAGATCCGCAATCCGTCCTAAAATTCTCATTTTGAATCGCAATTGTCCTTCCAAAGTAATACTACTTTCTTGTTTATATTAAACTTTAGCCGACCTGAATATCTAAATTAAAACAAACAGAATGTTCGACAAATTGTTTTGTTTAACGTATGCATTTATTGCAGTCTCAAGTGAAAAGATATTATGGCAAATGTCCGTCCACGACGCCTTCAGCTTTGTACGGCAACACAATATCTGTAACTGCTGTAAAATTTCCAGAGTTATCCAAAGGAAATTTTTCGGTCCTTTCGGAAGGCGCACCGGGGGAAACTAAGTGCCAAGCCTCGTCTTTGATCACAGTTGTGTCCGGTAGAAGCCTGTCTGGATTGTAAGCAACATGAACTTTTGTAGTTGCCTTGAACTTTTTCAATATGTCCAACATTCTACTCATTATTTCTTGTGGTTCGGACTTTGGAGATTCGGATTTAGGTTTTATTACTTTTCCTTTCGCGGTTTGAGTTTCGGTTTTAAAACTGCGAAAGTATAGCAATCTAAAAAATACAACTTGTGTTGAAATATAAGCGTTCATAAACTTGTTTGTACGGCAACATAATTGTACAACCTCCTACTGTTCTTTTTCTATCAAATTCTGGACCTACTGTTCTTTTTCTATCAAATTCTGGAAATATTTCACAAAATATTTCCAATATATTTCGAAATATTGTTTTCACAAAAAATCGCTAAATTTTCCTAATGACCTAGCCATATTCTTCCTATAATTTTATTTTATAATGTTCTGTTCAAAATAATAAAAACTAACCTTGGCTTTTCGTTTATAGTTGCTTCCAAAATCAGGTCTTTTTCACCTTCCCGTGTAAATTTGACAAGCACCTGTAGAAAATAAATAAAAATTTCAATTAATTTCAAGTACAATTTGGTAAATGTACTTAATAGAATTTAATGAGAACTTGTGAGTGATTCTTGACCAAAGTATGAATGTATAATAAAATAATATATCTGGAATCTGTGGACAAGAAGTTGGGACAACATCAAGTATTTCTCTTACCACAGTAGTTCTCACAATGTACTCGAAATTGACAAACACCATGGGTCGCAAAAAAGCGATCTTGATAGAGAGGCGGAGCCATTCGCCATTGGAGCGAGGTTTTGGAACAAAGGCCACCCAAGTACTTCCGCCCTTGCTTATTAAATCTTCGAACATTTTGCATGCTTTCAGTTGACCAATTAAGGACACCTTCATTCTAGAACATGAAATACTTATTAACCTTCAACTGCTGAACATAGCTAGTAGATACTGTGAGTATTTTTTAGTAGCCGCCTCCAAAATTACTTTTTGTTTTGTTTTACTAAGCTCTCACTTATCAGGTACAACACTAGAAGCACCGGTGAAATTTTCCGTGCTCATTTTTTTTTGTAAATTATATTTGTCTTAAGTAAGTTGGAGTGTACATTTATGAGTATTGGGCATATTTGTGCTAGTAATTGAACTTATTCAAGATAATGGAAAGAACTATTACACATGTTTTGAAACAAAGCCCATGACCAACTAGAAGAAGATACTGTTATTAGTTGCGCCTTTGTTTGGTTTGGCCTCGATACTAGTATTTGACTAACGAAGGTTTTGAAATTAATATTTAGAATGATTGACTATCGTTATAGAATTAAAAACTTTGAATTTTGAGTAAGTATTAAAGGATGTTGGTGACTGCTCAAACTTTGAAATTATTTTAAACTGATAAAAATATACAGGGTGTTTCACGAAGGCTGGATAAATTCATTATTTATTTTTGCGATTGATGTTGTTATTAGTGCCGACATCTAGTAGCGCTCGCTTTTCAGTCA
>VYYI01000607.1:0-28546 GCA_021029175.1 Bilobella aurantiaca
CGAAGGCTATGGAAAGCCGAGAAATGAAATTTAATAACCGGAAGAAGATCCCTATTTTTTCTCTCGTCTCCATTCATTTTGAAGATGGTAAAGGAAACATCTGAAAAATATGACTCCTTTGCTTCTCCTTCTTCCCTTCGTAATACATCCTCTGTTTAGAATTCAATAAAAATTTAATATTAAATATGAAACCTTTGAGCCTCTTCTTTAAATTTTCGAATAAGCAACCCAAAAGAAAATGTTTCGAAACGAGAGAGAAATTTGAAATTTTCTACATCTCACATCAATTTCCTGTAAAATGGCATTTTTTTTATACGGGCAGTGTAGTGTAACTGCGATACCTCTCGCTAGGAATATAAAAAAAACCAAAGGATTTCCGGAAGTTGCCGGACCATTGTCATTCTCCTTTGATTTGGGAGAAAGTTTTCGCTTGAGAACTTTAGAAGGCTTTTATAAATTGGAGTTCCGAAAATCTAAAAAGCCACAAAAATCAGAACCGCTAGCATTTTCAAAGGTCGAGACAAAAGAAAACTTGCGTCACATCCGGCCAAATCCACGAGTTCTCACTACAAACTTGCCATACGTGTAGACGTGCCTATCACTCTTCCAACATTACAAAAGTGCCTGATTCGTAATAGTTTTATCATTATCCATGTTACAGGCACTGCACTCCTTACTCTGATTAATTACAAATTCATTATTGTACCTTGGGATCTAATGCTGCCGCCACTTTTAAGTTTAATTAATGTAAATGTGAATATGGCATTTTTAACACCAAAATAATTTTTTTTTACATGTTAGCAACACTCATATTACCACTTACTAAGAATGAATAATTCAAATTTTCTAATGTTGGTAATTCTCTTCGACTAAAGAAGTTTGTTTAAGGAGTTCAGACCAAAATCAAATGGCAAGTAAGTGGACGTTGAATTGACCAATGGCCGAGTTGTTATAGGAAAATGATACAAATTACTTTTATAAAAAAAATGTTCAAGGAAGGAAATCGTGTCGGAGAGCGTGCGGCCCTAGGCAGCGGGACTAAAGTCAAGAGCAACGATGACCTTCCGGATAGTGAAATTTTTTTGCAATTTTGTTCATGATGAGAATGATGTNGGAGAGCGTGCGGCCCTAGGCAGCGGGACTAAAGTCAAGAGCAACGATGACCTTCCGGATAGTGAAATTTTTTTGCAATTTTGTTCATGATGAGAATGATGTAAAGTGATTTAGTCCCATGAGGTTATCAACCCCTTGAATCTTCTAATCCGCAGAATCAAAAGAAATAGAGGTTGAAAAGGAAATGATGTGTTGTGCTTCCATTTTCAAATATCATTTCAATGGAAGTGCATTGCTTTGATGCTGGGAATGCTGCTCTTGACTGACACTCAGCCGTCATGCCCCTGACCATAATGCATCTCACAAAGGAAATCTCCTTATTACACAATTCCAACAATAGCAAAAGGACTCCTCGCAACACATTAATGCACAAGTCCATATTCAGGAGGATGATGGGCACTTAAGGGCGCTGGAACCACGTGGAATCTCCTCGGGATCCACATTCCATGACCATTTTAAGTCTCCTTTAAGCACGCCCTTGTCCAAAAATCTTTTTTACTGGAGTGCATTCCTCTATAATTTAAAATACTTTCAAGCTCCCATTGTTCTCCGTCCTGGAGAATCGCCTTACTCGCCTACTTTGAGAAATTTTTGAACACGAGTAATCGTGCTCAGCATGAGGCATAAATTGATCAAATCTGACGATGATCTTGAATTTGGAAAATTAACCGTATAGTGACATGACTCGGAAACGTGAATCTCTCAAAACGGTAAGCGTCCAATCTTTCAAAACAAAGGTGATCTTCTCAGAATTTGAGTATAGTGTGACTATAACAAGGGCTAGTACGATTCTTTTTCTAATTAAGGCAAACCGTTTTGAATTGTTAGTTTTGTTAAGTGTTCTGATGCAGATGCTAAATATTATCTTTTTTTATTTGGACAACTATTAACATTGGGATCAAATGCGTCGCCTAGGATGATGTATGTAATGAGTAATAAAACTGTTTTTACATAAGTGAAAGGAAGTCTGGCATTTTTTTTGTGAAATTACTTGTCAAAGTTGAAGAGCACACGGGCGCCATCTACAATGGTGCTTATAAATGGTTGAAGTGGCTCCTCGTCTCCCAACAAGAGATGGTACTTGCGGCCCATGACAAAATAGAAGACCACTCCATCCAACCTTAAAATCTTCTCCTTTGCTGTAAAGTGGCAATTCGCAAAATAGCTAAATAAAATTTGCGGGGCTGAACGCCATCGCGAAAAGGGTGGAAAGAGCGATGAACTTTTTCTATTTGGATCAATAGTGTTGGCTTAAAATGAACAGGCAACTTCCACCCTAGAAAGCAAGCGCAAAATGAACATAACAATCCAAGAATGTTCTAAATAAGCATTAATTAAACAACGCGGTTAAGCGAAAATTATTATTTTTTGAATCATAAGTTTAAGGAAACCAACTTCTACTGTTCTATGTGGCTATCAAGAGTTTTGAGTTTTCTTAAATTTTAGTGAATAAATGTCTAAAAATAATATGTACATTTATTTTCCTAGTATGCGAGCTAGCAGTAAAAAGTTTCGAGAAGAAGAATTGGAATATTATAAAGAAAAATTTAATAGTCATTCTAGTAGAATAATTTTAAAACGTTCAAATCATTTTTGAGAGTATCTACTAATCTGAAATCATGCATAGTTTCTCTTTTAATTCTGATTTATAATGCGTTTGATTTTAATTGGATCACGGTTGGCAGTGGAAGAGGAGCGTGTGAATCTGCCTTATTCTCATCACTCCTACTTTTTCATTGTTGTCGGAATGGATGCTGGATACTGCGAAGATGATGATGAGTAATGGGCTTTGTACGTTGAGCTCAAATGATGGGCTCTCCACTCAAAGTACATTTTTAGTGGAATTCATCCGTAACAAATTGTCCGCATCTTTCATTGTTGTTTCCAAGTCATGCCCAGTAGCCTTGAACTCCCAAAAAAGATTTCAGACTTCAAAACCAATTCCGCTGAATGCTTCCTCCCCTCAATTTCAACCTGTCTCAAAAGAGAATCAATGCAAACAATGTATCTCCTCACATAAAACGTTTTTTTAATTCGCAAATTTCCTTCCTTTGTATGGCTTTCTCCAGGCGCATCAATAATAATAATTCTTCCTTCAGAAGAGTAGCCAATGGCTTACTTGGTTGGGTCTAACGTGCCGCACTCCTGTTTTCCTTGGCTTCAAAGTAATGGAAAATCGATTCAAATCTACCCTCTTTTTTACGTCTCAAATTGTACCAAGTTTTGTCGATAAGCAAAAAGCGGTATGAAACCACGGCGGTGTGTAATAATGAGTAAATTACTGCCAAAGAGACGTCCAGGAAAAAAATGAGACAATAAAAAAAACTTTCAGGTGATTCATCAACTTTGAGCAAAATTGGCATAAAGTATCCGTTGAGCATGAATCAATTCTTCTAAAAATAAAAGCCATGAAAGTGAGTCAAGGGATACGCATTTACCAGTAAGAGTAAGAAGCAGCTGCTAAAATTTTGCACCGTTTTTGGTATATATTCAAAAAAAAAGCAGACAACCTAATTTCCTAATGCCCGGTCCCGGCCATTGGAAAATGGGGTGGTGGCTCGAGTCTCGATGCAATTTTTGGTGTTGCTAAATTCTGGGCGCCGGATGCGCATGAGCGGGGAAGCTGCAGCAGTTGGAGTGCAGTAGAAAGGCGCATACAAAAAAAGACTTTATATATTCCTTATGAGGCAGTTTTCCTTTCTTTCACCACGACTTCACTTCCTCGTCCCCAAAAACCTTCCCCAGCCCTTTAAACCCCGTTCTCGTTTCAAATTTCATACGGTCCGCCGCCACAGTAGGATTTGGGAAACGGAAGGGGAAGCACCTCCGCGGCGCACTTCTCAGCAAACTTCGTCATTGCGGTGACCCCCTTCGTAAAGGCTCGAATAACTTCCAGAAAATTGAAATCGATCAATTAGCCTCTCCGTTTACAAGTGATTTTTGTTCTAAACTTTCTTCCAAGAACTTTGAGACTTAGACTTGAAGTCGGGTAAGGGGAAGCCGGTTGGCCACGGCCGGGGCGGAGACTCTTGATTTACAGAGCTGTGACAGGGTGTGGGTGGCTGGAAGTCTTCCAGAACTTTCTCCTTTTTTCCTAGTTAATAAACAGGGACAGACTTTCACTTCATATTTGCATCATTTAAGCCAAGATTATCTCAGCAGAAGCTTAAAAAATCGTCTACCAGTTCCAGTTGCGGGTCAATATTCTTAATCATGGAACCTGAAACTACGGCGCAGAAGCCAGACATACTTTCACCCCAGTCTGAAAACGCTGAGAAAGGTCAACTGTCACCCCTGACCGGGGCCTACCTTCTTATCGTTCTCTCTGAGCCACACATTTAAGCCAAGATTATCTCAGCAGAAGCTTAAAAAATCGTCTACCGGTTCCAGTTGCGGGTCAATACTCTTAATCATGGAACCTGAAACTACGGCGCAGAAGCCAGACATACTTTCACCCCAGTCTGAAAACGCTGAGAAAGGTCAACTGTCACCCCTGACCGGGGCCTACCTTCTTATCGTCCTCTCTGAGCCACATTCCGTCGAAGACAGGGACAAAATCATTCGGAGGCTAAGCAAAGGTGAGTTATTTAAATTCACGAATTCTTGCCACCCATGACCACACCTATTCGAAAAATACATTTTATTGTAACGAAATAAATTGAGTCTCCGACATGCAACTAAAGGCGTGGCTCAATAATTCATAACTTTTGTGTGGCATAAATAATTGAAAATGTTGAGGTGATCGACCGGTAGGTCGATCATCGTAAAGGTCAAACAAAAGTCCGCGATAAAATGGGAAATTTAAAGTTAGAAGTAAACAATGAATATTTACTTGAATGTCGAATTTTAATACCGCAGATGCAATTCCCACGAGCCATCGGTTGGGCTATTTTGAAATGATTTCGATTAGTGCAGGAGTTAATTAGCTCCCGGCTGAAAAGTGACAGCAAGTCATTAGAAATTTCGACATTCTGTGAAAGTGAATGCTACACGAGCCATCGGTTAGGCTATTTTGAAATGATTTCGATTAGTGCAGGAGTTAATTAGCTCCCGGCTGAAAAGTGACAGCAAGTCATTAGAAATTTCGACATTCTGTGAAAGTGAATGCTAAATCTGAACTAATTTTAAGTGGCGTGCTGGGCAGTGGGTAGGCAGGGAAGTCATTAAAGATCACGATGAGGGAGCAGGCGAAGGAGCAATTGAAGCATCCAAATTACCTAGTTAATGACTCAAAATGGCCGCGAAAGTCCAATGCAAGCCGAAACTTTCTATAGACCGCGCTCCCTCCTTTCAACCAAGATTTCATAGCTCCATTGACTTTACAATGGGGAAATAAATAGTGGCGTAATATCTTTAACCTTCAAGTTGTAACAGCAATTTTGAAAAGCACTTATAGAATCTGTGAAGCGATATGAAATTTCTCCGTGCCTACAATGTCGCATAAACTGTTGAAATATAAAACGAAAATTTTGATGCTTCATGAAATCAATCAGAATTTTTTTTTGTTATTGAAGGATTTATATCAAAAATAGTTTATACTGTACAGAAAGAAGTAAGAGTTCAAAAATCGAAATGGATTGTACTAATATATAATAAGAGACAAGCATGAAGTGAAAGCTTTTTAGTAAAAGGTACTTGTAGGGAGCGGTGAAAGTTGTTGACAATGAGAAATCGGTCTAAGCCTTTTTCTAGACAATATTTGATGAGGCTCTTCATTTCATTCGGAGAAAGTCCTAATCACATTACATCAAACCCTCCTGGCTCTTTTAGAATGTCAGCAGCGAGTAGATCGGGGTTTACAAATCCTTCCCTGCTCAAATCTAGCTTGAATTTAAATTTTACATGAGTGCTTCCTCAGATTTCCCAAATGAACTCCTCAGATTAAAACACGAACATTTCCTTTCCAGGATGAGTTGTTCTCTCCCGGCATTTTAAGCCTGTAATTTTGAACCCTAGTCAGCGCTGTGACAGCTCAGAGTAAACTTTGAAAAATAAAACTTTCTATGCATCCAACGAAATTTTATTTTAGCTTAGACTTTACAACCCCCTAAAAGGCGGTGACATTGCATTTAGTATCTTAATAAAATTGAGCAAACTTCTCTTCATTTTCCTTCTCCCACAAGAGAGGCAAATTGCTATGCATTGCCCAATATAAAGTTGTCATTGGATTTTTTTTCGTATTCTGGCGATACGTACAAGGAACAAAATGAGCTCAACTTTCTTTTGCGTTTCCTGGAGAGCGGCCTCGGCTAGACTGTGCAATCGATCCCACTCCCTTGTACAAATGCGTCGAGAATTTCGTAACTTAAATACAGAATGTCCCGGCGTCTTTCACTTTGGAGAAAGTTTGAGTTGGAACAAAATGGGAAAGGAAAGTAGAAAGCCTTGCACACTTTGTAGCCCGTTCTGGTCTTTACCAGAGAAGTTGATGGCCCTAGGAACTGTCCCTTCACACGGCATTTTCCTATTCAACTAAAGAAAGAGCTTAACAATGGACGGGAGCTGGCAAATTCTATGTATTGTGTCCTTTGTTTCACTTTCTCCTATTCCAAAATTCTGTTTAATGGTTCCCAAGTTTAGGGAATGATAAATTTCCATGGTTGGTGGAGCCCAAATTTAGTTCGTTTTGGTTGGAAAAGTCTCTCGAGAGTAAACAGAGACTGGGAATTAATTGAATTGTTTATCCCTTCTAATATTGTCAGACAACTTTCTCCATTATAACTTTGAGAGCCACCCTAGAAAATTTTTCAAAAACTTAAGCCATCCCTTTGTCAATTTCAAAGTACCATCAAAATTGCAGTAAATCAAGGAGAGCAAGGAAAGCAGACCAAAAAGGGGGATATTTTTTTAACAAAAGCAATTGTGACCGCGTAGGAGCTAAATTTCGATTTATATTAAAATGAAGTTCTGTAGAACAAATCTTTGACTGTTTTCTTGTCAATTAATTAATTTAAGGAGACGCTGGGGAAATAAGTAACTTTTTAAAAGTTTACTAGGAACAAAATTAAAATATTTTTCAGAACTTTTCCTGAAATCATCCACATCTACAAGAAGAAGAATTTTTCTTTCAACGTTCAGAAGGGAGCGTGACGTGTCATTTTTTGTTTTAAACGAAAGCACAGATGAACTAAAACTTCTATTTTTGGAAGGGAAGTAGCTGCAACTAAGGAGTCAAGCTTCGTGAGCAATGCTCAAGAATTTAAGACGATTTTAAAGATAGGATGACTCTAATGACTGCTTAGAGCCTGTGACAAAATGTATCACCAAATCGTTCCATCGCCGGAAATAGATCACGTGGTATATTTTTTCTTTATGCTTTCAAAATGTGCAAGTGTGAGGTAGAGAAAAGTCATGACGAAGTGGAAATCCTTAGAAATGTTTAGAAAAAAATGTACCATATGTCAGGACACAAAAAAATAAACTTCAAATGGATTTATTCCACATATACGACCATTTATAAATTTCTAATGCTCGGAAAAGTAGCGTTTCGTTTCAATTTTTTGTCGATTTCAAAATCAGACTATTTGAATAATTCTGAAACAGTTAACTGTGAACTGGACAATCAATCAGAGTACGGAACGCTGTTTACTTGTAATTATATTTTATAACTACCAACTAATACTTATAATAGTTGGTTGAATTTGTTGCGTGTTGAAGGTTTTCGGTTGATTTCTACAGAAATCGCAGTAATGTGCTCGGTTATTTTAACCCAAAAAGATTTATATGCCCTTGAATTTTTTCCATGATAGCCAGAGTAACAAAAAGTTTCAATTTTTTATTATAATGACGGCAAGAAACCTCTTTAATCTAATCAAAAGCACCTTGATGCTGAGAGAAACAGCGTAATGCTTACGAAAATACTTTGTAAGTGAAAGTGGATGACGCTTTTTGTGTGATGAATAAAAGTAATAAAAAAAAATACAAAATTACGCTTTTATTCCACCGGACCAATATTAAATAATTGATTACAACTTCCGGATTGTTGAATTGGTTCATTTCAAGGTCTTTCTTGTATTCATATTTTTATTATAAGACAAAAGCATTTTCCTATGTTGAGGAAGCTCTATTACCGTAATATTTATTGAATATTTTCCATAGCATTATGTAATGATAATATTATTCTCCATCACCGGTTCAAAAAATTCACAGTTAGTTCCTCTCATCAACAATACTGCTGACTATTACGTTTATTAATTCAAAATTAAGAAATTTAATACTTATGTATTTTATTATTCTACTTAATAAAAACCCTATTTTTATATTAGCTGTGAAGTGTGTGAAAGTTCTTATTTTAAAGCGTAATGCACGGGTCATGAATCCCTACGCACTGATGGAAAAGTCTCCAATTCAACGACACGCATTTTGAGTACGAATCGCAGTAACGCTTACTTTTTTTTCCTTTTACATTTTTTTCATTTCAAGTTGTTGTAACAGAAAACGCCTGTCCTAGGATTGGCCTAGCAAGAACCATGGTCTACCAAATTTAAGGGCTTGTACCTTCACGGCTTCCCTGTTCTAGGCCAGGGCTGTCTGGCTTACTTTGCAAATAAAGAAATAGCGATAATTTTTATTTCAAATACGGAATTAGTATATGAAAGAATAATAATCAATCAATCGTTTTTTTTACATTTGCAATAAAGCCATGATCCACATAAAAAGAATAATAATAAAATAATAACAAAGTAATAATAGAAATAATAACATTTCAAATGAAACAATGGCGCAGTCCAGTTTTTCATCCTGACGCTTGTATTCGTAAACCGCGAAGTTGTCATCATTACGAGTCTATTCACCGGTGGTCGTGACTCGATTCATGTCTTGTACTCGCAACAGCTACCGCCTTGAGTCATGCGTAATTACATATTACTCAATGTTAAAGAAGCAACCTGCTAAAGGTTGAAAAAAGTAAGCAGCTTCTTAAAGTCAAAACGTGACAACTTCCTATCCCACCTCCAATTAAAGCTTCAAAATAGATTTTTTTAAAGGAGAAGGTCATAGTCCTTGGGATAATAAATTAGCGTCCAAAAGTGAACGATTCCTTATCAGATTTGTATCAGGAAGATGACCATTGCATAATTAAATCAACATTCTGCCAATTGGTTTGATGTCAATAAGAGTGAGCAATTCTAATCTGAAAATTTGTAGTAATTTCATATTTTGAGTCATTTAGATCTCAGTCAATGGTTTAGAATTATATTGCGTAGGTTTTCCGTAGGTGAATGTGGATCCCGCTTCAGTGCACCCATCCAGATGTGCTGTAATTATAGTGTATGCCTACACCGTCAGAACAATTTTCATTTCATCAAATTAAGACAGAAGTTAAATATTGTAAGCAAGTGTAGTAATGCCAATGTGCCATTCCGATCTTATTTTGTTTTTCCATTAACAAGGTTTTCGCAATTTCTTACTTCAAAGTTAATTTGAAGAAAGGACTCAAGGGTTGAACTTGGAAAACTGCCTCCAGTCGTTGGTAAATTGCGGTCTGACTCAGCTTTTACAAAAATCCCGTCCAATCGAAACCTCCTTTGTAATTATTTTCGCCAGACAATAATTAATTGACGTGTACTTAAATTGCGTATGATGCGATTTGGCCGTGGTACAAAAACTCAAATTAAGGCAAGTGGCTAATTCTCGCTAGGTTTTGCTCCAATTTCTCAATTTCCAGTTTTTACTTGAATCCGATTTTGATAATATTACTAAAAATTATTCAATCCAAACATCAATTTATAGCTGAAGGATGGTTGATGTTCCTCCTACTACTCATTTTCTTCTGTTAGCGATACGACCATGAAATGGGGATATTCTAAGTGTTCAGAATTTGAAATGCCTTTACCCTTATATTACGTCTGCGTTTTCAAAACAAATTGCAATAAATATCTTGATACAATTGAAGAGCGTATTGTACGACCAAGGCTGCCCTTTGTTCCTGAGCCAAGTGAAATAATATTTTTGTTTTTAATTTTTCTAAATGGAACGTATACGAAGGAATGCTGCCATAACGGTGGAGTAAAGTGTGCCTAAGTTAGGGAAGTACGCATTAGAGCTGTATCGTCAAACTTAGTTTGAGTAACTTCCAGGGATGTTCCTGGCGGTTTTATTATTTGACGGCCTTTGAATTTATAATCGTTATGCCGCTTACCCTTTTGACAGAAAAGAAAGGAAGCGAAGTGCTTTCTAATTTAATTCATTGCTCTGCGTTCTGCGCCATCCTTTCTCTGCTCGCCTCCCTCCCACTGACAAGCATTGATGGAGGCTTGAGGCCACCATGTTACCACAACTCGCTTTATACGTATATGCTCTCCTCTGCCAAATAAGGCCGCAAATGGCAAAAAATCGTCACAAAGTGCCAAATCCTCTAAGCTTTCTTCAGAAGACGCTGACGCTGACAGTCTGTGAACAAAATGACAAATCGAGTCCCCACTTCATAAATTATTTACATAATGGAGATAGGCTGTTAAAAGGCAAAAGGGCAGTCAATTCAAACTTTAAAATGTCGAAAAAATGAGGCCTAACTATGAACAAGTATTAGCACAATTAAAAAAAAACACCTAACTTTGAACATTACCATTCTAGTGTGAGAAAGTTGTACAACATTATATGTGCAACACAGCAAATCTCCAAGTAATTGTGAAAACCTTCTCTAAATTTTCAGCTTTTTGTTAATGTGTTCGTACATTATATGTGTGGGTTAATGTAATACCAACACATCTACTTTTTTTTTATAGATTTTTAAGCCTAATTTGTATTTTAAAGTTTTGAGGGTTTGTTTGTTTAATAATTTCATCAGGCTGGGCTTTGAAAAGTTTGCTGTTTTGCGGAGGCGTTTTAAAGAGGTTTTATATTTTCCAATTTCTGTCTGCAAGATGCAATTACGTAATCCTTACACGATTCCCACGGTCTCTATTTACACCGCCACGTAGCGAGTGAAGATTGTTGGAAGGGAGTTACCTTGAGAAACAAGGTTTTGCAACATGATTGATTTTATGGGCAATATTTCAGACGAGAAGGGCTCGAAGCCTTCCAAAAGAAAGTTAGCATGCCTCTCGGGGTGGTTTTCTTCTGGACGGGCAGACGTGGGAAAGCAGTTGAATAACGCCATTAGAAGATACGCTTCCAGATTTTGGCTAGTCGCTGGACTAGAAAAAATAAGGAAACTTTAATCTCGACATCTTTTTGCCTTGAAGTAAAAGTGAAAGTCTATATTTGCATTCAACTCAATTCCGTCGGGAAATCTTGCTAAAACGTAATTTTGGTTCTAAAGGCATTTCGCTACGTAGCATAAAATAAAAGCACTTTGATCCATTTTCCAATCATGCGAAAAGCGCTTGTTCTTTTCTTTAACGAAGAAATAAACATCAAACATAGAAGCTACCACTCTATTCGTGTCTTGAAATATAGAAAATACCGCTGTCGGTTCAAGATGAAAGGTTACATAATTTGAAAACAATTTAAAGTTCATCAACAAACCACATTTGAAGATAAGTTATATTCTTAGTAGAGATGAGTAAAATTATTTATAAGGACTCATAAATTTTATTTTAAATATCTATTTGGTTAATTTTGTAAGATCGAATTCCACACTTAGGGTTTGGCCTAACATTAAAATGTAAAAGTCTATATAACGATATTCTAATTAAAGTCATTTATATGTCCTCCCATATGCCATCAATCTTATTTTTTGAAATCCAGGTATCCAATTTCTTAATTGATTCGTCACTTAATTCTTCCTTCCATGAACCCACTTTCCCTTTTCGAATGAAATGAGTTTTTCGTTCTTGACCATGCAATTGAGTAAGGTATTCGGTGATTTCATCATAATTTACCGATGCATTTGTCTTCATGGCCTCAAAGCTAAGATGTTGAACTAACTTTTCGAATTCTGCCTCCGAAAGCGATTTTCCAAGAAATTTAGCCGTGCCTCTGACGACTCCAGGTAAGTCCTTGAAAGAAGGAATTTTAAGTGTGTCATTAGCATAATTCAATATTGGGCAAGAAAAGTTTGGAAATAGTTTCTAAACTTAGTAAGTTTTGTATAATTTCAAGACTCATTTACCTTTTTCATGGCCTCGTACGTAATGAAATGAATGTTGGACTCGTGCCTCCGGTTCCAGAATTCCCTGACATGACTCCAGTATGGTGCATAAATTGCTAAAACACAAAACAGACTAAATAAATTTCCGAATAACCGTTTTATTAAATAAATTCTGAGCAAGGGACATTTGCCTAGAATAATTCCAGAAACGATAATATTTATAACTTGCCAGTTTGCATGTTATAAGAGTAAAGCTTTAAACATTAAAATGAAAGAGAAATCTTACACAAATCTTGGACGTATTCATCGACAAAGTCATCCACTGTTCCTTTGTAACCTTCGATGAGAACTCGATGATGGTAGTAGGAGACGCATTGATCTTTTGGGTTGCGTGCTACGTAAATTATTTTTGGTTGCTTCGTCAAAATTTGTTTCGGTAAAAGGTCGAGTGGCAAATGACTCTTGATGTATCGAGGTGAAACCATTCTATCGCAAATTTCCATTGAGGTGGGCTCCACGCCTTCTTTCAACTTGTCGCTGACGCTACCTATTTTCCAGGTTGCATCAAACCTTTCACAAAAGCAGAAAATTTATTTAAATTGTTTTAATTTATGCACTGTTAAATTATATCAGTTTGGGCCGATACTATCATGTTCGTATTTTCCTTTGATTTGAAAATTTAGTACATCCTGATAAAAAAGTTTAAAATATCTAAATTTCGCAATTATTAATTTCTACTTGAAAGGTTTTGCAGCAAATTTGTTTGTATTAAGTTGTTCTAGCTGGCATTTGTAGCTTGGCCTGGAATCTTTCTAGAAATTTTATATAATTTCCTCTACTGGAAATGACAAGGTTTAATTAAGCTTACTCTAAATAGGGGAATCGAACAGTGAGTAAAGTTTTGGCTCCTTCGTAGTCCAAGTCATGCCCCAGAAGCCAAACCATCTCTTGCGTCCAAGTAGTACCTGACAAAACAAGGAGATCTAAATTGAAGTTTCAATTTTAAACAACTGAAGCGTAAGTTGGGGAAGATGGAAGAAGCGCTACCGGATTTGATGAGTGACACCACCCAAACGTCGTCTTCCATCACTTCCATATTTCTGATGCTTTCGTAGTGTTGGGCATATTCGCGCGGAAGGAAGCAGCCTGATGGCTTGTATTTGACAAATGAATCGGGATACACGACCGGATTCTGACGAGCTAGCAGTTTTTCCGCTACTCCTTTGTCAAGTTCTTCGTAGAGCATTGTAGGGTTTACCGTCAGCGAGAGCGCTAAAGGGACAAAAGTGCTAAAAACCCAAACATATTGAATTTATTCAATTTCCAAAATCACTCTAGATTGGCACGCAATTTAATATTGTAGATAATGGCCCTTGATTACATATCTTATTAAGCTGTCTAGCCGAGTGCTGGATTGTATAAAAATATTTGACACTCAAATTTTTTTTAACTGATTGATGTTTTCACCTTTTATAACATAAAATTGAATTATATAAGATATGGCATACAACAAGATTCCGTATTTAAGCAGTATCTTGCATTACATTCGCTGAAGAAACACTTCAGCTGAGATTAATATGACATTAATCTTATAAATAAACTATAGCTAATATATTTCGTTGTGTTTTTGTGAGATATCTTGTACCAGCAATTTCGACTTCCACTAATTTACCTTTTTAAACCTAATTTTTTTAGAGGTCATGAATCATGATGCGTCAGTGGTAATTCCTAGGTTAAAGCAGTCAACATACAGCTCAATTTTTAGAAAACTTTTTTAATGGTAGATAGTAAGTTTAGATTAACCAGACTTTCGACATCCAAGATTAAAACATGATTTTTCCGAGTAGCCACTTCAATGGAAAGTTTTTAACTCAAGTGTTCTGTCGTAATTTATTGATTTACGATTGAACTGATTTACAATTAATTCTCTAATTTACTTAATATTGTTGTTTGCTATCTAGTCAGACAATTATTTAATTGATTTATGATTTAAATTCCTCCTCTCAATTCCGTTTTTCTTGTTTGTATCAATTAAGACCCTTGAGTTTCATGTCCAGAAGATTCTGAACACGTTATCTAATTTCAGTTCCAATGTAGAAATTGGGTTTCTTTTCCACATAGAAGCAGAATCGATATTTGTCTTCTAGTCCAATCCAATTCGGTTCCCTAAAGTGACAAAATCCCGTATATATTTGAAAATGAAAATTGTAAGAGGAGATGGAATCTTGTTATTATTGACAACAAAGGAAACCTTCATAAAGGCTTGTCCTCATTATAATCAAAGTTAGAAAACGGTAATTGGATGTTGCGTAAGCTATAAGATGAAGAATATATTGTAACAACATTCACAAATCTCGTGACATTTTCAAAAGGAGTGTTTCTTAACGAGCTCTCCAGTCTTCAAGCTTTGTTGCCGAAACTGATTGACTGTGGAATAGTAATATATTCTTTACTGTACAATGTACTGTAACTATTGAATTCATTTAGAATCATATTTATTTAATTGAATTGGTAGATTATGTCCAGTTAAATTAAAATAACATTGCTTCCAGTTTTTTCATAGTCCAGGGTATTTTCCGGAATTCAAACCATTTCTTGCGTACATGTGGTTTTTAGAAAGAGTAGAAAACGTTACAGATACTCACCATCAACACCTCTTTGAACAATGGAAATATTTGTCAATTAGAATAATCTATTTTAAAATATAGCATATAAACCATTATATTTTGTCATTTGTTTGATTTCTCTTAAGAATTGGAGAAAACCAACCGTCGTTAGTTTTTTCAAAAATTATTGATACATGATGGAAATAATTTTATATCTTGGTTCACATAATGCAAAAAAAATTTTTTTTGAATTTTTTCTTATTGTAAACGCCAAAAGTGCAAAGAGGAACTTGCAATAATGTATTTTACCTCTATTTTTTTTATTTTTATTACAAAACTGTCTAAATTTTGCTAAAAAATTAAAATATTTGAAAATCCCAGTTCGTTCCAGATTTTGTATTGGAGGAAATAGTAAATTATGTCTCCTCATTAAGAAATAAAAGCTTACTTTCTTATAATTTTATAAATGCTGCCAGCAGTGTACAATTAAATTTCCTCCCAAATCCCATCAATTCTATTATCGGCAATCCACGCATCAAATTTCTGTATCGATTCTGGACTTAATTCTTCTTTCCATGAGCCCACTTTCCCTTTGCGTATGAAATGAGTTCTCCTAGACACACCATGCAATTCCGTTATATAATCGGTTATTTCGTCATAATTGACCGACGGGTTGTTTTTCATGGACTCAAAGCTTAGATGTTCAAGCAATTTTGAAAATTCTTCTTCAGAAAGCGATTTTCCAAGAAATTTAGCCGTCGCTCTAAGAGCCGACGGAAAGTCCTGAAATAAGAATCAACGTTAATTCGAAATCAAAAAATCTAAACTTGTTGAGTCGTTTACCCTTTTCATTGATTCGTAAGTTAAGAACAAAACATTGGGGTCGTGTCTTCGATTCCAAAACTCTTTTATGTGTGTCCAATATGGAGCGCAAAGGCCTGAAATTAAAATCGCCACACATGCGTTGATGAATTAATTAATTTAAAATTTCCGCATTTGCCTCAAGTTTGGATTTCAGGTTTAATTTCCTTACACAAGTCCGATAGAAATTCTTCTACAAATTCTTCGAGCGTACCAAGATAACCTTCAAGCAGTACTTTGTGATGGTAGAAAGAGACGCACTGATCTTTTGGGTTTCGCGCCACATATATGATTTTAGGTTGCTTGGTGCCATTTTGAATTTGTTTGGGAAGCATATTGAGTGGCAAGTGAGACTTGATGTAGCGCCTGGAATTCCAGTTCTGGACAAAGTCGATTGAGGATGGTGCTTCTTCATCCTTTAATCGATCGCTCACAGTCTTAATTCTCCAGGCTCCATCAAATCTAAAGAGAAATATTGACATCAAAAACATTCAAAATAAAAGAGAAAAGCAAATACACTTTGAAGGGAAAAAAATGTCGCCGAAAACCTTGTAGAAAATCTTTATAGGGGAGAAAACTTTTGCAATCTCGGCCCTCATTTTCTTACTGTCAACTGTTAAAAAAATAAATGACGTTCATCTTGAAATTGGATTTTCTTTATAAGTGAAATGTCAAAGGTATCCAGTTTCCAATTTTCTTCTCTGAACTGACAAGTTAAAAACGTTCCTTAATTGTGCTCAGCTTTTTCTTGGAGCGACTTTTAGGTTGAGTTAATGTCGGGTTTCTAAAGGTTCGATTTTAAGGATAATGCCCCACATCTTATAATATGATATTTTAGCAGTATTTTCAAGCGAAATTGCATCTTTTTTAAACTTTGGTGCACGCTTACTCCAAATATGGAAATCTAACTGGTATCTGCGTTTTCATAGCTCCTTCGTAGTCCAAATCAGTTCCCAGGAGCCAAGCCATTTCTTGCGTCCAAGTGGTTCCTGCCAATGAAACAATGTGAAATTGCTCAAATTTTCTTTTATTAAAAAAATGTCATACCGGCTTTTGGTAAGGAGACTACCCAAATATCGTCGTCACGAACCTCCATATCAAGGATGCTGTCGTAATATTTTGCATATTCTCGCGGGAGAAAGCAATTTTGAGGCTTAAACTTGACAAAAGTCTCTGGGAAAACAACGTGGTTCTGTCTTGCCAAAACCTTTTCTGCCACTTCCTTGCTCTCAATTTCTTTGAATAAGGACTGTACCATTTTAAGATTTAGGAAAGGTGAATCTAAGTGGTGAATTACTTGTGACGATAATATCGAAAATATACAAAAATGTAACCTGGCACGCTTTGAAAATAACAAGTGCTCTCAAACTGTGCAATTTATTAGAAAATTCTAGTTCACTGTCAAGGACCAATTGCTATCGCTGATAAGTCCAATTCTGCAATCGTTATGATCTTTGCACGAGAAAAATTTCATCATCTGATCAGCGTGGCTTTGAGCACTTTAATCCAATCAATATACGCAATTCAATGACGTGTTATATGAGAATGTACCCGCCCACGCTTAACAGGAATTAATTAATTTCTTCTGAAATTATATTATGCCATTTTTTGAACTGAATTTTGAAATCTCTATCATTCTTTGAAACGAGTTCTTAATATTATGTCTCCACTCGTTAAAAATGTTCCAGTACCACTAACAATCCCAAATTAAGTGAATTAAGCCTCTCTTTTTTTCTTTAAATAAATTCAGATATTTGCAATGGGGAAAAATGTAATACTTATTTATTTAAAATTCTTAGGTCTCCTTTGCTGGGATGTGGAGTCTTCACACGTAGATTTAAACTGTGAACTTTTGAACTTAACCAATTCACCACCAGAAGGAGATGTTGCCAAAAATGGTAAGAAATAATTTTAAATACACCAAATACGTTATATTTTTATTTCAACTCTCCTAAAATACTAATTACCGCATTGCTAATCCGGATTTTGTTTTTCAAAGTATAGTGAAGTGTCAAGTAGGATGGCGTGATGCACGAACAATGCTTATTAAACGTCTTGTCGAAAAACTGCCAGACTTTAATAATAGCATATTTTAAGTGTTGTATTTCGAGCAAGAACGTACTCAAATTCAATAATACGTTTTGCACTGTTCTATAGTTTAATAAATAAAAGTTTCTCTCATACAATCTTGCACGTACAAGACTTTATTATTAAAAATAGAAACTTAATGTATCCCAGTCTCATGAAGTTATTACATTTCTTCTTTCCAACAGGCGAAAAAACCGAAGAAGCAATGCATGCATAATGAAATGATATGGAAAACTGAGGAGAATTGAAAGCATGAATTTGAAAAAAAAAAGTTTCCGTAAAGTTTTCTCCTAGCACATAACTTTCTCCATACTTTAAAAAAGTTTCTGCAGTAAAATTGTTAGGAAAATAAAAAGAAAGGCTAATGAAGTTTTAAAACTAATTCTCATGGTACATCTTTTCGAGGAAGGGTGGGTGGCAGAGCAGGAAAAATTTTACACCCTCTTTTTCATAGAGCTTCTAAAAGTAGAAAAATCGGCCTTTTTCTCGTGTCTTTCCGTTTTTCTACCTGTTCTAAATTCGTTGCTATTTTATTTATCAGGTGAGAAGTTGATTCAGTGGGCGTCTGAAAATCTAGTTGTAGAAGTACTCTATCACGCACAAGTGAATACGCTCATCCAATGCGTCAAGAACTTACTCTCCAGCTTTACGCGCTACAGACACATCATTCATGCTGGATATTCCTATCAAGGCAGTGGGTCATGGCTTCTCCAGGTAAGTTACCGCTATTTTTTTTTAGAAGTGTCGGGAGACAGGAAAATTCTACCCAGAACATTAAATTCACATCCTCCGACTGCCCATATAAATCTCTTTTTAATGCACCCTAAATTATAGTAACTTCTTATGAATTTAAATTTTAATATGATTAATATATCAGGGAGTAAGAAAAACGGGCCTGATTTAAGTCCCTTGGTTTTCACCTGTGACCTTCAGTATTTAGAATATTTTAGGGAAAATTTGATTTTAGAGAGCACACTTATTGAGGTGACATGCTAAATAATGCTCTGTTCATTATTAATTTATTGAGTCTCGAATTGATTGAGCAGGAGGCAATTATTAACCCATTGATTTCGTGTCTGGAGTTTAGGTTTTAGAGAAATTGTAGACTGAAGCTTGAAGTAGTTTTATGTGGCGTTAAAAATAATTTTGATTGGAACTGTATTGATTTTCCATAATTGCTAATTTCCTTTCGGAATTTTAAATAAGCATAGGTCGACTCCGCCAAGTTTTTTTTTGTTAAAAATACTTTAATAAAAGGACATCTTAAAATATTAACTTTCGACGATACACAATTCATAAACCAAAACATAGCAAAAAAGTGAAATGTTTGCAAAATAGGTTTGCACTAATGATTCATGATTATTAAATATAATTTTTCAGGATGGTACGTTTTCCATAGCTGATTTTACTGAACTGTGGGACGAACCAGAGGTTTATCGACTGCTTCCAGCATACAAGTCCGATATCACGGTCTCACTCCAATGTGCTCTTGATAATGGCTGGTCTGACACGAGATTTAAAAAAGAGTCGTTTAGCAAGTTGTGCCAATTGAACGTCAACGGAGCCGAGAAGTTATCAAATGTACACAATGCTGGCGTGGGAGCCTTCGCTGAGTACCTGTCAACGCTCATCAGCCCCTCACCTCTCAAAGAAATTTTACAGCCCTCGGAAATTGTCGGAAACATTCGTTTCAGCCACCCCACTCTATACGTTTTTCCGGGCGGTCAAGGGGACGCCGCCCTGTTTGGAGTCAACGGTTTCAACATGCTCATTGACGGCGGCTATTCTCGTAAGGCCTGCTTCTGGGACTTTACAAGACATTTGGATCGATTAGACGCTGTTCTGCTTACGCGCGTCAACAACAATGACATGGGCGGAATTGGCGCCCTCCTTGAACGGAAAAATGCTTCACAAGTTTTCCCCCAAATTGGCCACTTTTTCGGAAACGTTTTGGAGAAGAAGGGCGGAAATATTGAGGAGGGAGATTTGAAAGACCAGGGCGGAAATGGAGGTGATGATCTAATTTTGAGCCTCGCCGACCAGGGGTACGAAATGTACGAGAACCTCCGCGGCATAAGCATGAAGCCACATTTCTGTTCCCGAGAAAACTTGATTGAACCAATAAACTTGTACCACAAAGTTGGTCATGGAAAGCTTGACATGTACATTTTGAATCCCGTCAAGGATTCAAAGGAGCTCAAAGAATTTTTATCCAAATGGAAATGCGAGAACGGGAAACATTTCGCTTCGGCGAAATTAAATCTTCGCGCTGGTGTTGAAAATAAGGAAACACCTTTTCCGGTACTGAATTTAGTTTCAATTTGCGCCCTCTTGGTTTGGCAGCCCGCAAATTTGCATAGTCCAATTACTCGCATCCTATTTCCCGGATCTACGCCACAGCAAAAGATATTTGACTCGCTTTCTAAGCTGAAACATCTAGAATTTTTGCGCTATCCAGTTTGCAGTGGAAAGACGTTGGCAGCGGCACACAAGTCAACTGTGAAGTCTGAAAAAATTATTACAGAAGTGAAACGAGAGCTCAAATCCAAGGAGGGCTCTTACTCGTTCACTACGATTGAGTCAAAGGTTTATAAGTCTGTCCCAAAGGAGGCTAAAACTGGGCAAAATAAAAAACAACAGTTACTAGGTTCCGGTGGACGTTCAGACACGAATTCTACGACAAGCGTTGCGACACTTGGGGATGGGGCGATCATAAAGGGAGATGAAGTAATACAGAAAGATCCACCAATTCGGAAGACAGAAAAGACCAAAACGGTCAGTAAGGTCATTTCGACAACCACTACGTCTACGCTCGATAATAAATTTCGAGAAAGCCGCTTGTCTAAATTCTTGGCCACGAGCAAGACTCCGGTTCCTCCAATTTCTAAAAAACCTCCAGCCACCTCAGTTCCACCAATTGGCAAAAAGATGGAAGAAAAATCAGAATCCAAAGAGAAAGTGGAGCAGATGGAGAAAGCAGATTCCAAAGCACAGCCGATTCAAACTAGTCCAAAGAAAGATTTGAATGGTACCGAAAAGCCGGCCGTTGTTCTGCCTCCAGTATCTAAATACGGTATTGGCAAATCGCTCACAAAGACGGGCGCCGCGGCAGACAAGCCTGCAAGTTCGCCGAAACAATCCAAAGAAGATTCTAACAGAAAAGTTGTTGAACACAAAGTACGGGCAGTTTCAGCAGCTCCAGCAAAAACTGAAACGGAAAAAGCAAAAACCGTTCCTCCAGTAAAAGAACCTAAGCCAATTTCCAGGCCTGCTCCAAAGGTAGCTGAAAAACCAAAGTCTGCAGCTACTGCTAAGCCACCGCTGGCTAAAAGGCCCAACGAAGAAAGGCCTGTTAGCAAAATTCGACCAGGAACTGCGAAAGCTCCACCTTCGAAAGCCGCTCCAAAGCCAGATCCTGTTAAAAATGGCGCGTCCAGTGGAGCTGGAAAAGCTATTTCTGGAGGAAAGCTGGTTGCAGCCGCTGGAATCTTAGTTGGAATAAGCGCCGCAGAGGTCGCAGAAAAATCCGAAAGTGGATTGACAACTCTGGAAGAAAAGGCCGCTGAGGAAACAAATGGCTCCTCCAAATCTCCAGTTAGTGAAGGCGATGGTTCTCCAAATTCTATTATACAAGTTGAGGCTGTGCTGGACAAAGCCGAAACTAACAAGGCTGAGCTCGAGGCTCCTGCCGATGGCGCAAATGTCATTGCCACCGATGTAAAAACGATGTCATTAGAAAGCTCTGGATCTGTCTCGCTGGAGGAAGCACTAAATTACGACGCTTCAATTGAGCGACCGTCAACGGTAGCTTCTTCAGTTGATTACACTGCTGAGACGCCCTCTCCTACTTATACCGCAACAACTGACGGTGAAACGCCAAAGGCAGCGCTGCATTTAAGCAGAGATGTTCCGGACGAAGATGACGAAGAAGATGAGTATTTGGTGGTTGAGAAATCACTAGGAGACGAGTCGTCATTTGAGCCAGAGGAGGAGCGTCGCTACGAAAATGGGCGTGGCTCATCAGCCCTTGACCTTGAAGGGGAAGAGCCACAATTTTCGTCTCTACCAGCTTTCCCGACGGTTTCTGCTTCAGAGGACGAGGAAGAAATTACAAAAGTCGAGGACGAACAGCATCGTAAAGAATCTGAAAAAGTCGAATACGAAAAGCATCGTCAAACATCTGAAAAAGTCGAAGACGAAAAGCAACGTCAAGAACTTGAAAAAGTCGAAGATGAAAAATATCGTCTAGAAATGGAAAATGTCGTGGACGAAAAGCATCCAAAAACTGAAAAAATCGATGTCACCGAAGAAGTTGAAGTATTTGAAACCAAATCCCAGAAAATTGAAAATGAAGTAAAATTGGAGCAAGCGGAATTACCAATTTCCGGAGTAGAACTGTTGAAAACAGAATCTCGAATTAGCGTCGACTCTGTTGAAGAAGCAGTAATTGAGAAGGAGGAAGTCACTACGACCCAGATGCAAATCCCAACAGAATCCTCTGCTAGTCAATTAGAATTGACAAAGGCAACTGAATTTGAATTTTCGAATGAGGCAGGAAAGGAAGAAGACTTGGAAGATTCACTTGAGGTGAAAGACACAGAGGAAATTGAATCTGCAGAGAATCAGCCCGAAAGCCTGGAATATGATAATGAGGAGCATACGGACTTTGAAGACCAATCAGATATTTATGGAATTCGGGAGCCCAACGAGGCACAGCAGAAACTCGAAAAGAGCGCTGATTTTCTTCCAATCCATCCTACTACAGAACCTGCGGAAATTAAGGGCGTTGGAATCGATTTATATTCTTCTCCCGCGGAAATTGCTATTGAACCAAAACAACCAGAAGAAAAGACGCTGAAGATAGGGGATAATTTTGAAAGCGATTCGGATGTGGTCCCTAGGGACACTGAGCCTCAAATCCTTCGACCAATGGGAGATGAAATGGAATTCGGGCTTGCCAGGAAGGATTCCTTGAAAAAGGTAGAGGATCAACCCCCGGTACTGGGAAAAGCTGGAGATGATTCAAATAATGAATTTCAAATTAATCAAGACAAAATCACTGAATCGGAACCAGAGAATGATAAATTACAAAGCGTCGATTCGGTGGCGGAGAAAACGGAGAAAGTAGAAAAGAGTGAGGAAAAGCTAGAACTTAGCTCCATGCCCACTGAACAAGAGTCAGTCGGATTTAAATATGAGCCGATGACGACTACATCATCATCGTCACTTTCAAGCGCTTTACCAGAACCGGAAGTGGTTCGAAGCGGTAGCAGCGTAAGCGTTTCTAGCGGCCACATTCTTGAGCATGCTATTGAAGATTTCGAAGATGCTTTGGAAAAGTCATCTTCAGGTTTACTTTCCTTGGAGAAGCTTGAAGAAATTGGAATAATCGCGGAGCCGCAAACTCTAACGTATTTGCCCGAGGCAGACCAGTTAGTGAATTCAAAGAAGGATATTGTCGATTCTGCAAAAAGCAAAGTTTCGGATTCTGGCCTCGTACAAGATGAGTTCCAGATTCAAACTTCAAATTACTACGATGAAATTGATCCGGAAGTTTTGAAATCGCTCGAGGAAGCGATCGTCGCAGAAGCTGAAATGGCATCAATGAGCGCAAAACCATTGTCGGCAATGCCGTTAGAAGAAGAAAAATTAGAAATGGACGCTAAAGGGAGATACATTGAGAAGCCAGTAGTTTGCCGCAATATTTCTCTGACGTATGATGATGATTCAAAATTAGCTAGCGAAGCAGCCATGGAAGCCCAAATAATACAGGAAGCTATTTCGGTTGGAACAGTTTCACAAAGTACAGACGACTTTTCCGAAATGGTTCATTTGGAAAAGTCTGAAAAGATCCATACTATTTCTGAAGAAGCTGCCATTTTCAACCCACAATTACCAACTGCACAAACTGACTTGGAATTTATTCAAATGAAATCGGACGAGGAGGAAAAGAATGCAGATGCTAAATATGAAATTCATGCAGAAAAGTCTCCAAGTGCAAGTCAAATCGACCTACAAATGAATTCAAATAAAATTATACTGGAAACGGCAAAGTTGGACCATGCTGGAGATTCAGGAGAGAAAGTTCATGAGCCGGCCTCTTCTGATAGGCCAATTCAATTTGAAACTCCCCCGGATTCAAAAGTAGAACAGGAATTAGTGACGGATACTAGCCCAATCAAATCTATTGAAATTTTAGAAGCCGAAGACAAGGGCAGTTTTGAGCTTTCTTCATTCTTGGAAGCTCAGCTATTGACAGGAGGCTCTCAAGAAAGAAGGCTTTCCGAATCTGAGGAGCATTTGGAATCGGGAGAAAGTTTTCAACAAAGTGTTGCCGACGCTTCTGAAGAGAAGGTTCCGACGGATTTAGAAATTAAAGATAAATTGAAAGGAGCTTATGATGAGCCGCCGAACACCTTTGAAGACTTGGGAAAAGAGAAATCTCAAGAAACAAAATCAGATTTTACTCTGCCAACACAAATAGAAAATTCTCAAACTTTCTCCAAACTATCTCCGGAGGGAATTTTACCAGAACTTCTACTTGTAAAAGATCTAGATTACGAGGCCGAAGGAGAAACAAAGGGTGATAAGCAAATTCACAAGAGAGATTTCCCAGATGATTTGAATCAGCCAACAAGCGATTCCGAGGTCACTAAGCACGATCTGGAATCACTGGAATTCAAGGCGGAGCAACAGATGAAAGCACTTCAGGAAACAGACCTTTCACTTCCTCAAGACATTACGTCCCAAAAGGAATCACTTCCCGTGACGATCGCACCGGAGACAAATGTACTCTCTTCAGAGACTTTGGAATCTATCGAAGAGAAAATGGCATCAGTTCTATCTTTCATGAAAGAACCTTTAGGAAACGAGGAAGCAGCAATTTTAGCAGAAAAGAAGGTAGAGCCTGCCTTAGTGGAGGATTCTGAAAGGAAAGAAGAAATTTCCAGTAAAACCGATGCAGATAAAACGCAGGGTGAAATTGAGGGTGATCGTAGAATGGAAGCCGAGGCTGAAAAGAAAGCATTTTCTCTCCAGCATGATTCATCGACCCATCAATTTCCCGAGGAGAAGGATGAACAAGGTGTGATCCTTGAAACAAAGGAGGCGAAAATTCATTTAGAAGAGCCCGTCGTCATGAGCCAGGAAACGGAAGGTGATAATGCGGTTTTGGAAAAAAGAAAAGCAGAAGAAAGTAAGCCCTGCCTCTCTGAAAGGACGGATGGAGCCTTAAGGTTGGAAGAAAAATTACAAGAGCCAATTTCGGTGGAACTCGAAGCAAAATTTTCTCCGGAGAAAGCTCACGCTCCACATTCTTCGCAACAGATCAAAGGTGACGGAACGGAAAGTGAGATTCAAGCACACAGGGAGGACAAGCAAACAAATGCTGAAGATGAGCATGCGGTTGCTAAGCAACCGTCGACAGAATTAAAAGCTTCTTCTCGAACGCCCGATGAAGTGGCGGAGCTACCAAACTTTTACGAAGCCCCCGCATCTGAAAATTTTCCGATAGGAATGCCTCATGATGAAGAATCCACTGATGAGGAACACGGAATTGAGAATATTGGAATTCCTTATCCTAGCTCCGTTCCAATTTCTCCAGGTGGCGCTTCTCCGACATCCAAACCACTACATGACCTACTTGAGCCAAAGGAAAAGGAGATAGAAATTAAAGAAAGTTTTGCGACAGAAGCCTCCCTAGAAAGAAAGAGAGAAAGTCTTGAGGAAATAAAGAAAACAAGTGAAAGTCCAGACAAAGGCGAAAAAGTGAGGGAGCGGGTAGAGAAAGTAGAGAAGGATGAAAGAGGCCAAATTGGCGGAGACCCAAAACTTGAAAATGAGCCAGCAGAAATTATATCTTGTCCAAATATTTGTGCTGAAGTGGTGAAACCAGAATCTAAGGCGGAGTCACCTCCGGAATTTGCAAAAAATAATAAAAGCGAAGAGGTAATTTTGGATGCGTCTCCAGGCAGCCAACTTCCACTTCAGAAGGAACCTGAGCTTTCTCTGGAAAAACAACACGCTGGAGATGTCAAAGTTCCCACGCAGAGTTCCCATGAACTGATGCTCAAGCACTTGGACAAGGACGATGATGACGACCTTCTCAATGTCATTGAAGAAGAGAATGAGGTCATGTCACCGCTTCAGGTCAAAATGCCTATTACTTCTGTTGTAATCACTCCATCAACTCCGCCAGTTTCTCGTGACCAAGAAGTTCCAGAATTTTATTCAGCATTGGATCATGGAGCATTGGATGAAGTGAAGGACGAACCCACTGAAAAACACGACGCGCCGAAACTAGAGGGTATTCGTAAGGACGATCATTTTGACGGCGATGAAGACATTAAAAACTTTGAAGCTGCAGAATCAATTCATCCCGAATCCGCGAGCCAATCGGAAGAAGAGTTTGAGCAAGATGCGGAAAGTAGTGGAAAGATGCCTTCGGAAGGGGTTGTAAACCTTGCATACGGAACTGATGAAACTGAGACTGAAATGCTACGTTCTAGCGAAACCTCCTCTGTGTCTTCCTCTGCCATAACTGTCGTATCCCAAATAATCGAAAAAGCCGAAGAAGAGGTCAGAGGTCATCACAAGACAGAGAGTTTGATTGCCGAAGTGGATGGAAAACCAGAATCCATGGAACCACGAAAGGAAGAAAAGAAGACTAAATTTTATGTGGGAGACAGTGATGAGCGTCACCCCTCCGAAGATCGAACTGATGAAGATGAGGGCGTGGATGAGGAAAATTTCGAACCCGAAGATGATGTAGAAGAAACCGCTTTGACCGGCTCGGCTGTTAAAACGGGACTGCTAACGGCCGTTACTACGCTTAGTGCAACCATTATCCGTCAACAACCAGACGTTGAAAACATTCCGTTTACATCAACATATTCATCCGGCGAGGTCACTCCACAATTTGACGCTAAACTAGCCGACATCGCCAAATCGTCCCCTGAACATCACGAGACTCTCCAAATTGATACTAAATCAGGCGATATAAAAATTTCCCAGGAAAAACGCGAGACGGTAGAAATTGATGCTAAATTAGCCCACAGCAAATTGTCCCCGGAAAAACTCGAGACTGTAGGAATTGATGCTAAATCAACCGAAATCAAATTTTCCCCCGAAAAACACGAGACGGTAGAAATTGATGCTAAATTAGACCACAGCAAAGTATCCCCCGAAATACACGAGACGGTAGAAATTGATGTTAAATTAGCCGAAAGCAAATTGTCCCCGGAAAAACTCGAGACTGTAGGAATTGATGCTAAATTAGCCGACAACAAATTATCCCCCGAAAAACAAGAGACGGAAGAAATTGGAATTACATCTGAAAATATTGAATTGTCCCCTAAAAAATACGAGGCTTTAGAAACTGATGCTAAATCTGCCGATATTAAATTATCCTCTGAAAAACACGAGACTGTAGAAATTGACGCTGAATCAATGATCATCGCCAAATTGTCCTCAGAAAAACAGAAGACAATAGAAGTTGAAGCAAAATCTACGGTCAGCACCAAATTGTCAGCGGAAAAGCAAGAGATTGTGCAATTGGACGCCAAATCAACTGACGACATCCACAAGTCGTCACTAGAAAAAGACGAGTTTCCGCAAGTGGATGAAAAATCAGCGTCGGAAAAAGACTATACTCAAAAATTAGAAACTCAATTAGCCGGAATTACCAAATTGTCACAAGAAAAACAAGAAACTCCGAAATTGGACGCTCACACAGCCGAAATTCCCCCATTGTCGCCGAAAATGGACGAAAAAGAACTAAAAGAAATTAAGGAGACGAAACGGGCTGACGAAAATGGGAAAGTTGACGGCAGAGAAAAACTGGTTGAATCCGTTTCTGCTACTCCTGAACCACAGTCAGATAAATCTGCTACAGCCTCTCCTCTGCCAGATAGAAACGAAAAACCAGAAGCATTTCCCGATCGACGTGCTTCAACCCGAAGTTCCGTCGGATCTGAATTTGCATTTGATGAACGATTGCAGTTTCCAGGTGATACGTCACCAGCACATTCCCAAGACCCTGAGCAGACCAAGCAAAGTGAACCAGGCATGGAAGAAAGTGTTTCCGTTTCAATGCACTCTAAATCAGTTAGTAGTAGCTTCACGTCCGAGAAAATTAGCACTGGAGAGGTGGAAATGGATGAAGTTTTTAAGAAAATGAAAATTCCTCACCCTGAAGAAGTTCCAGCGGAAAAAGGTTCCAGTGTCACGGAAAGTGAACCACTTTTCGAAAAAATGAAAATCAGTAGTTCAGAAAAGTCGCCAATTTCCAGTACAGAAGAGATCCATCCCATCGACTCCACCGAGAACGTCATGGAGCCAATGTTTGAGAAAACGACAATTAGTCATGATGTCAAAAGTGAAATGGCAGGCCTAGCGAGTGCGGCATCATTTGAAAAAGTAAAAGAAATTATGCTGTCGACCGTTGAGAGCATGGCGGAAGCGATTGAATCTCCCGCCAAGGCTCCAGTCAAAGATCCCCGAGAGCGACAAGAGAGTGAGTCTTCAATTGATGAGCCCATTTTTGAAAAGATGCATTTGAAGCGAGAGGAAGCGTCTGGCATAAAATCAGAAACCTTTGAAAACGGAATGCAGAAGGTAGAGTTTGCGGCTGTGGAGAAAAAATCTCCAGGACAAACAATGACAGCAGATCCGACTTATGGCACAATAACCAAAACCCATAAAACAGGCCTTGGCGTCTGCGCAGATAAATCACCAGAGCACTCCATGAGTCCTGACTTGTCACCGAATGTCGCTATTCCACCACCTCCAGGGCTGGTAGGGGAGGCTGCAAGAACTATTACCGAAATAATTGCTACTGCTTTGGACA